>WEDG01002857.1:0-102134 GCA_017591395.1 Schistocephalus solidus | reverse complement strand
TCCAGTCATCAAGTCGGGATCTTGTTCGACGTAAATAATTATTGAGCGTTTACAAACCCAGTTCCAGCAAAAATTGTTGAAAAGGTTATTTTAAAACCTCTCGACTTTTGTCTAGAAAAATAAGCTTTAAGCGACTTTGCACCATGGTTTCTACCTGGAAGATCATGCGATGTGGGCCACTTCAGCTGAACTCGTCACTTCCTTCGTAATGCTAGCAGTCAGTGGTTGTGGATCTTCCTCACCTGGAGAAAGGCCTTTTATAAGATACCACACAGACGCTAGGTAAAACCAAAGCCCCGGCATCCAGTCACCCCCCCGACTCATTCCTTGCCAAACCGCAGCCAGAAGGTCTAGGTAAAGCAGTCGACGCCTCAGCCAACTACGAGGGCGCTTTTCAAAGCACGGTTCCTACCATTCTCGTCATTCGCACAAACGAACTTTCCGCAAACCAAAAATTCCCATTCCGTTTACCACGACTTAAGCAATTGTTAATTAAAAACAGCCATAGCGCTTTGATAAAACCAAAACCATCTATTTATGCTCCACTTTGCAGCTCATTGCAGATAAATATTCTCCATCCAAAGAAGTTTCACGTTTAACCAGCCAACGTCCTGGATCCAGTATCTCTCACATACGAAAAAAGCAAAAATTAAATTACTGGTTAGAAACTCAAGCCAGTCTCTGCACTTAACGTTAACACTACCAAATACCCACGAATTAAGCCCTCATTCAGTAGATCGACCTTAACCTCCCACAGCAATTCACCCCATAAAGCCCACAACCAACCATTCTCGTTTTGCCTCCAAATATGCTTTAATCTGGAATAATCCTCCACACCATAAGCCGTCATCTACATTAGCGATTATAAAACCAAATTACAAACATAACCCTCGAACATAAAAAAATCCAATTCCCTGTTTCCTACCAAACTCGCAAATTCAGGATTTTGAAAAGGTCAACCATGTATTTAAGGCAGTCCCTTGATATTACATGGCATCAAAATCCTTCTATCATCCCAAGAGCCAATCTTCACATTCAATTTTACCCCTCCAACCACATCAACGCCAACTCTTTAAAACCTATAATTTCCTCCGATTTCGAAACCCCTATCTCCGGATCTTTTAGATCAGGCGGGTCTAAACTTTCACCACCTAACTCAGCAATCACAAGGTCACACTCGAGATGATTCCCGACCTCTAGCTTTTCCTCTTCATTTTCGACCTCTGTTTTCTACATGATGAGTTCCTCCTCAGCTCGCATCCCTGATGGTTATAAAAGTAGCCCAGCTGTTATGAAGTTATCTCTCAGTACATGACAAGGAGCTTTTCAGAACCCTCAACACAGTACTATTCTGCATGGCAGTACTTAATCCCATCAACTCTGAAGCAATTATTTGTTTAGAGAAGCAGTTTCTTCCTCTTAGTTTGTTTTTAAATTGGCGGCTCGTCGAACTCCCTCCCACCCTCTTTCCTTGTTCACTCGACATGCCAAAAATTGTTAACTATTGTTTTTAAATGGCAAATCAATCTGAATCGGATATGCCTACCGTACTACTACAATACTTTCTGCTATTTTTAAAGTTAAGTTTTTAAGGGAAAGATAGGCAAAACGCCTTTGAAAATCCCTCTTGCTGCATATGAGGCTAAAAAGCCTCCTGGTACATCATGAAAATGTAGTTGGTGTTTTGCGCATACAACGCGGATAGGCAGCTGCTTCATCGAAGAATTCAGAGGACATAAAGCAAGTGCTCAGAGGATGCCATTACGAGTAGCAAGAGCGCATGCTATTGTCGGTGACAAGATTCTCGTGAGAGTGAGGCATATGCGAAGAGTTTGGAGATAATATGCTATGTAAAATGTCGTACCGGAAATATACAAAGCTTAGCATTGTAGAATATAAGAGCGTGATTCCAACTGACGTGACTAAGCAGATCTGCGGGATATTATAGCGGGCACTCCGCTATACTGGTCCAGGTCCTTTCTTAGCTCAACAGAAGAAGACAATAACAACATCCAGAGGCAGAGAATTCCAAGCGTCAACCGCTCCTCTTGGAGAAGAAGAACTTTCGTGCATCCAGTGTGGCCCCAGTTACACATAGTTTGAGTGGATGCCCTGTCATATTACCGGCGATAGTGCAGCAATGATCACTTTCTATTCATTCATACGATACAACACATTTACCACAACACCGGAACAACACACCACGAAAAGCAAGGCCTGCACTTCCCTTTTATAGAATACTCTTTAGGAGCCCACGGTAGATCGTGTAGTTCATGTAAAAGCATTCCTTTCCCTAGACGGGAAAGCTTTTGTGCACCGGGTGCGTGTTATCTGTCTTGAAGGACATGAATTGGAGAGCGTTCAGAAAAGATCAGGGTCATGTTCTACCCTGTCCGTTACTTGATCGGAGAGAAAAGACTCAGGAACCCATTTATCGCGATGTTTCCGTTTTGCATTACATCAATGCCTGTTCAGTAAATTGCGCTAAGCTTTCTTGTTGCTGGAGTTTTGACATCAGGAGGAGTATATCTCTAATAGACTGGCTACTATCTAAGTCAGTGTTGACATCATTGTCCACCAAACTTGCTTTGGCCTGAAATTTTCACAATCGTTGCCTTGGTGTAATATCCTGCACATAGCTGGCGTGTTCATTTGAATCAACTGGCTGTTGAATGCCGTCCATTACTGAGTTTGCCTTTGCGATGGAATGGAGTGGCATGCTATCCTCCCAGAATTAATGGCGAGCCATTCTTGTAGTTTTCTTATAGGTTTTTGAGGTTTTTCCCGAGTTTTTCCTTCGTTAGTGTCCGGTGATGTAGTAGGTTTAGTTGCCATAAGAGGTAATAGAGCTTCACCGATGAATGCTGCATTGACGTCAACTGCTGAAACAGGTGAATAACGCTCCCCAAAATCTATGTTGCATCAGCGTCAACTGCCTCGTTATTCAGTGGAACTGATTTGCCTGGAGTTTCACATGGAGACGTAACTCACTTCCGTCTTCCTGGGTGGCTTTCATTTTTCCCCACAACCATGCCTGCGCTTACGAGGGTATTCGGTGCTTTTGGTTGGGGAACTGACGAAATATGAAGGTAATTTGTTTTTGCTGTCCTCCATAATAACTATAATGATGTCAATCAGTAGGCTTTGCTTCTCTTCGAATATCTAGACTAGCTAGTGGAGGTCCTCAAAACGACAAAAACAACGGGTTGGTGCGGAATCCGTCTATTTTTGCAGAGTTATCAGTGTCTGATGTCAGTACCCTGATCCAACTTTCCTGTCCGTGGAGTCTACTACGTATAATCACCCTCTGAGTCTAATGATTTCATCGTATTTTTCAAAAGAGACTGTTAAAGGTATTTAAAAGTTGTTTTTAATTGATGCTCCATATTTAAGAAATGACTTTTCGTTGCCCACGCGCCATGCGCTCGTGAGGGCAGCAGTAAACGAACTCCTCTTTGCTTTGGGCGTTCACAAGATCAAATCTCAGTGGCTTGGCCTTTATGAAAACCATCTATTGTGACTGTGCCTGATGCCAGTAAACGGTTAATGAGTTCCCTATTGTTTTCTCATGTGAGTCAAATCTGCTAAATCGTCATGCAGCATAAGGATCCTACTGGTATTTTTTCCTAAGAGACTATTAATGTATTATGAATCATTCTCATCTGGTGTTCCGTTGCAAAAAAAAACAAGCCCGCAACCCGTCATCACAGCCGACGCGGTGGCCTCATTGCGTGAGGTCACGAGTTTGAATTCTGGTTTCAAGAGATTACTTGAACGGGCTCTTTATGACGTACGTTTCGTTAAGGTTGGTTTCTAACCTTTAAATCTGCCTTCGAATAGTGCTGGATATTTTTCCGAAATTTTTAGTATACATAAACTTCCAAGTGTGAATGTAAGGAAAACAGATCAGCCGTTTAAGTCTTCCGAAGTAGATCATGGGAAAAACTTTCAAATAAAGGGGCCTTGTTCAGAGAAGTGGACGATTGCAGAGCGCTGTTGAGAACAAATTTGAGACCAAACTGCACAGGTGCGAATTGAAGGAATAAACGTTGGTCTGAATTTTGTAGATCCAGGCAATGCTGGGAACTGGTGGCAAAACAGAAGCAGATGGTGAAGTTGAGTATCCTAATAGTCGCAACAGTGCTATGCATGCAACAGTTTATCAAGCTGAGCAGATTGATCTCTTTGCAAATTGTAATGATTTTTATGTTAAATTTACGATCATTTCTCTCTAAATTGAGAACTTAGTCGTCGAAAGTGACATCTGCTACTCCTTCTTAGGAATGTCTGCGTCTGGACTCTACAAAAGCGTCAATTTTGTTGCCAGTGATAAAATTAGACCGACAGAAATAAAATCATAATTTTCTTTTTATTTATGTTTCCTAGACAGATGACCTTTTGAAAGCCAAGCCGAGGAGCTTCCTGTTCTCGTGCGTTTTCAATTTAAAAATAGCGCGGCGCTCAAACGCCTCTCCTCGTGCAGCAAAAATCCGCTACATTATTCACGCTTTATTCACCAATCCAGGTAGACTCCATCTTCGCACAACGAGGTCACATTTCCCGTTATTTAGAATTCGCAAATGTTTCCTTTTATGGGATTTTACACCGATGGAACAAAAGAATGTGCCTCTTTTCTCGCATCGGTCTTGGCCTCTCGATCTATTCACAAGTCTGGTCATGGCTGGCAAACCACAACGAGAGATTGGTAATAGAAATCTCTTCTGGTGCCCGGTTCAAAAACCCCTTAACTTCATTTCCAAATTTTCTTTCAACGAACTTACTAACTCCTTCTTCCTCGCGGCTGATAGGAATTTCAAACTCCAGCACAACCATGTCGTAACTCATTACTTTATGCCAGTGACTCCATCTAAAGTGTCAAGACCAATGCTTCTCCGTTTCAAAGTAGTTTTTCTTGTATTCCTACTGGTGAATTAATCCAAAAAACTGGGTCGAGTCCGCCTCGTTCCCAGTCGACACCATCCACTCAGGTCTTAGCTGTTCAATCTACTAAACATAGCAGTAAGCCGGGAAAATCTAAGTATGCTCCTTATTTAAGTTCCAAAAAGAAAAAAACATTATTACAGTTGAGCAACCTCCTAACCCTCCAGCATCAACTACACATACACAAAATTTCCTAAGCATTTGTCCAAACCAAACAACTTATCAGGCTCCAGAATTTATTAACTCTTCTCCTTATGGTAACAGTTTTCCAAAACAACTCGTTCCATTTTCAAATCTAATTTTCCCTCATATTATTCCAATATTCCTCAAACGCCTATTTTAAGGCCTTCTTATTTTTTTCACTTACGCAGTAAATAGCCTTCATCTCAATGGATACCACTCAAATGGATACCACTCAACAGTCGCGCGGGCTTTTGAAATTGAGCCGCCATCTTTTCTGTTCTCCATTCGCATGTGGATCCTCTAATTTGTACGTCGATTGGCCTAGTTCACCTATTATATACTGTATTTTAACCCTATTTGTTAATTCGAACAACAAAAATGAGGTCCTCAGCGCACGACGCTGGCACCATTTTTATGGAAGTCCAAATTGATTAATATTTTGAGACGTATTCAAGGACGATTCTTCACGGTGACTGGAGAACTATTTTTGCTAACATTTTTGGAATTTTACTTTCAAAATAAAGTGCAGCTCTTTATCTCTCTACAATAATCCTACTTTAGATAACAGTAACAGTTTACCTAATTGTAGACCGCAGCAATTTTACTTTCCACCCGCGCCTTCCTCCCTACAGCTTACTCCCCCACCACCAAGTCTTCCTTTTATTATAAACACTAAGTAGCGTTTTCCGTGTTCCACAAATACACTCAGTATAGTTTCACTTAACGCGAGGTCAGTCGTCAAAAAGATGACTGAGCTAAGAACTCTAGCTTTTGAGTTTGACCCAGATATTATGTGCATCACAGAATCTTGGGCTAATGCTAATTATTTCAGACTAGACGCTCGCTTTAGATAATTTTAATTTATATTGAAAAGACCGCGTTGAAAAAAGTGGCGGTGGTCGTCTTCTTTACGGTAGATCTTATCTTGCACATTCCCCATACGATCTTAGCATTTATACGTTAACTGTAAATACTTGTTTCGTTTCAGTCGTCCTCACACACAAGAAAAAAGCCATAATTCGCTATGCCTATAATCCTCGTTGGTATTCCGGCAATGAAAGGCAGCTCCGTGAACTCTTTGAAGAAGTTTCAGAAGCTCTGTTTGATGTCAAAATAATCGTAGGAGATTTCATTTGCCAGAAATCAACTGGCATACAATTACTTCTCTGCCAAAATTTGAGAACTTTTTGAACACGATTTATTTTTCAAAATGACTCAACTAGTCAGCTCAGTGACTACAAAGGTAGTATTTTGGATTAAACTTTTACTAATTGCGCCCATCCTTCTTATGAATTTCCATCAAAAATTGTTACAAGTGGTCACGCATTAATTCATTGTTGTTTTCCAGTCTCCTCCTCTGTAAAGCCAGAAATTAAAATTACCTATTTTGACTTTGCTCATGCTAAAAGAGAATTATTAAACAATTTTACAAGCACTCTGGATTGGTCAGGCTTTTTTCGAAGAATGATCTAAGTTTTTTTCCATGATACATTGCAAGGCCACACAGAAGACCTCCACAATTTAATTCCACAAAAGTTCATAATATCAAATGCTGCTTATTCCACGGTGCCATACTTTCTTCAAAATCGGCTTAGAAACTTACGAAAACAGCTTAAGGGTCCGCCCATAAGTTCGTTATCGGTCAAATTAAGGATCGCACAAATATTGGAATTAGCTTCAAATATAAGAATCGCGCGAGATGGGTGAAGGGAGTCTCTCGCAATTAGCGATGATAATACTTGCAGATCTGTTGCTGAAGTGTTCCACCTCCATTCTTCCGCTAAATCTCACGAAGTCATTCCGCCCTCACTCGATCGCAATAATAATTTCATTACAGATGATTTAGATACAGCAGAATTGGTAAATTCCTTCTTTGCCAAACATTTTACCCTTGAAACCAATCCCATCCCTTCGACCACTCTGAGGTCTCATGAGTTGCTCACTTACATTGATTTCGTTCCTACAAATATTCAGAAAAATATAAGCCAACTTAATCAATCACACTCAGTTGGAATCGACAACATCCCAAATTCCCTTATTAAACAGCTAAGTGATTTTCCCCCTTTGCTGAGAAACGTTTTCCCAGTTTAATCGAGAATGGCTTCTTTCCTGATTATTGGAAAACCTCTATTATTATTCCAGCCTTTAAATCTGGCTTACGCTCGGATGTTCACAATTATCGCATTGCTCATAAAACACCTTCTCTTGCTAAGCTACTAATTGCCGTACAAATTACAGATATTCGCATAAAAAATAACTTCTAAGCTATTCCCTACATGGCTTCCTTCCCAATCGGTCTTGTGAAATATGTCACCTGGCTTTTCTGAATCTATTAACATCACTTTCTAATGATCATTTTTCTGTGGTCGTTATCTATTTTGATCTAATCAAGGCCTTCGATAAAGTGCCTCATAAAAGACTTATATTTAAGTAAGAAGCTTTAGGATTTCGTTGTCCCCTTACCAATTTTCTTACGTCCTATCTAAGTGACCATAAAAAAGGTCTTAGTGGGGTCCTCATTTTCAGCTGAGACTCCTATTGTAAGTGGTGTCCTTCAAGGCGCCAAGCTAGGTCCTCTTTTGTTTTTGCTTTACATTAATGATATATCATCAGCAATAAATAACTCATTCTTTCACTTATGCGGACGATCTTAAATGCGTGTATTCCTTCTCTAAATCTTCAGCCTACCGATGCTTAGGAGAAATCCATGCAGAATTGCTTGCTTTTTTCACGTGGAGCTCAACGTTGCAATTGGAATTCTCACGTTCTAAGTTTCGTTACAGGTGCTTCCGGCTGGAGAGACTACCGTAACCAGTTAATTTTCAAGGAACTCCTATGAATGAATGTTACATCATCAAGGACATCGGTTTAAGCTACAAAACTAATTTAGATCTGTCGCCTCATGCCGATAGAATTAGGGCCAAAGCTTCCCAGATTTGTGGCTTTATCTCTTATAATTTCGATCTTACTGAAATTAAATTAAGACTTTATCATTTGTTTGTCCTGCCCATTCTTGAACATTGCTGTTCAAATTTGAGTCTAATGACCGAGTTGCCGTTCTAAAATTGAAAAGGTCCAAAGACATTTTACTCAGAAACTCTTACCTCCGACCCTTTAAACTCCCTCCTACTCGAAATGGTGTCAGCTAACTTACCTAAACTTTTTATGGGTTCAGAGACTGAAAGCTGGCTTCTGTTTCCTTTATCGCCTAAATAATAGTTCAAATATTCCCCGAATTCCAGCCCTAACCCCCGTAAGTCTTCCGTTCAACCTGATTATACCGCCTCCTATATCCTTCACATCTAAACACTATCTGCTCTTTGCTTTCAGGTATTGCTTTCTTTGGAATAACGTGCCAATCGATAAAAGGTTATCAAATAACCTGCCTACTTTTAAGCGAAGACTGCACATTTATCTGAACACTGATTCAAATAACGTTTTATTTTATTCTTCCTTCCCGAGCAGCTTTCTCCATGACCCCGAGAAAGGACCATCAGGAATTAAGAAGGCCGTCTCCAAATTATATCTTTCATGCACCGTTTCCCCCACGAACGATGACGTCTTCATAACCCATGCTTCCAAAAATGATCGCTAAACAATTGTCATATTGCGTGCTCTTTTAAAACACCTCCGTTTCGAATGCCGATAACCATAAACAGAATTACAATCTGAATACTGAGCTATGCAGGCCTCAGATTCCCATGCCAACTAGCACCCCTGAGCGCATTATTTTGATCTCTTCTTACTCAATTATCGGATCTCCCATTATCCTTTCATACTACGCTCAGAAGCAACCTACCATACTGCTTCATATGCCCTCGCGGAGCAGTGTCGCGGTATTGAACCCACTCGGACTGTTGACGATCGTTTCGGGCTCCTCTGTTGGTTGTCTGAAAAATCAGCAAGGAGAGTATCGTGGTTGCTTCTCTGGCAATTCTACCATGACCTTCACGATATCTACGGTCCTTTTCTCATTCGACTCTAAGCGTACTATTGATGTCTGCGAAGGTTTCCATTGTCTAGAATCCTTGATGGTTACCCTTATAGCCAGTCGATATGCATTGTGTTAAAATCTGCGGGGCTGAAAAGTAGCCTCTGTCGTTAAATGATTATTCCCACGATGAGGAGCATTTTGAACGCTAATATGCTCTCATCAGCATGTTGGTCCTACCAAACGCGAATGTTTTTCACCTAGAAGCGACAGCTTTTTCTCCTTAAAATCCCATGAAACCCATTTAAGATATGCCGCTTCCATTAAAGTGACCAAGGAGTTTTTCACTGTCCGCTATTTTATCAAATTTTTCGACCACGCTGATTTGTGTCATTTGTCATCGCCAATAGCTGACCTACTATTCAAACTAAGCTTTACATGACTTTGCCCACGTTTTAATTGATTTTTATCCACTGACAGTGCCATTCCGGGTAATCAAATAAAACATCTATCCATCGATTTATATTAAATGAATTATACTGAATTATTACTATTTATTGATTTCTATCATTAAACTTACACAATTGGTTAATCTTACCTAAATAGCCTGTTCATATCCATGGAAGACAGGACAAAATCGTTAGTGGGGATTGTCAGTCAATGTGGTCTACGTTGGTTTTAGCAGAGCTTTCGACTTGGTTCCACACAGATGACTGCTATTTAAGCTGCATCAGATGGGTGTGAATGGCAGCCTACTTTAATGATCAACCCACTTTCCCTTAAACAGGTACCAACTTGTTTGTTTTATGATGCAAAATTGCCCTGGGAAGCGGTCACAGTGGGGATTAACAGTGGGAGCATCCTGGGTCCCGTTTTGTTTCTGATATTAATTAACGACTGCCTTGATTGGCTGACATGTGAGAAAGTCGTGTTCGTAGATGATCTAAAGTTGTGGATTTTGATCGAAAAGCCAGACGATGCGCAGAGTATACAAAATAACTTGGATCGCTTGCGAAAGTAGTGTAATGAATTATTGTTGAATCTCAATTTAAAAAAATGAAAAGTCATCCAACTATGGCCGATTTACAGGATGGTGATGAGGTTGAAATATCAGAACTTCATCAGTGGTCACCAACTTGAGGAAGCAACTGAGTTTGGAGGTATGGAGACGCCTACTCTCAAATCATCTTTTCTCTCTACCAAGGTAACAAAGAAGACTATGTCTATCTTGGAAGCGATCATGAGATCCTTCGTTGATTTTGACGAAAAGATTTTTTATCACGTGTTTGGAACACTTATTCGGCTGGTGTTGGAATAATGCGCTCATGCTTTGTACACCTGGATAGGGGAAGTGCAACATAGGGTCGATAAAACTAGTAAGTAGATTGGAGTGCCTTCCCTTTGCGGGCCAGCAAAAAAAGACAAACAATTTTCCTTTTGCTTAAAAACAATACAGAGGGGATATGATCATGGTCTTCGAATTCGTCATCGGAGTCGATTGTGCTTTGTAAGTGGTCAATTTTTTGAATTGGCAAAACAACAAGTCTCCGTGGCAACCAATGCAACATGAAGACAAACTATCCCAACTAGAAATTAAGACCAGTTTCTTTTCCTATTGGACGAGTAAATAATTAAGCAAACTGATTACGTCGGTTGTTGTGGGTGAAAGTGTTCCAATAGTTAAAATAGGGACTTTATGAGTGTTAACGTAAAGTTTAACGACCGATGCACTATATAAATATCCCTTTGTAACATATGCATATTTTGGAAGTGTCTATCTGTAAAAGGGATTACAATGGCTCTGCCTATCTCCCTTATATTTCCTGAATTGAAAATATCTCAGTCTCATACAAATGCAGACTTGACATGTTTAACCTTTCCCCTCGTGAGTACAGGCAGATCGTAGATGAAGTAATGCAAACGTACCTGATATTGAAGAATGGGGACTGCGCTCTAAACTGTGTAGACTTCAGCTCACAGGCCATAACTACTAACCTGCATGGAAATGCTCTCAAACTTCCCAGATTCTTATCACACCTGGACATTTGCTGCCACTCATTTTCACAGCGAGTTGTTGGTGTCTAAGACGGACTAGATAGACGCATTCAAACGTAAAATGAACTTATATTTTCTATAAAAATACCATTCATTCTCACAAGAACGATGCATTACATAATATTACAGCTTTGATCATACCTACAGATGACATATGTAATGACCGACCTTTTAGGATCACTGTGCTCCGATCAGACTGTTACAAAAAATAACTTTTGCATGTGAAATTCTTACTCCCTACTTTCTATTAACCTCTATGTTTAAACTCGAACTTATGTGCTCCATTTTAATAGTCTTGAGTGACGCTGTCCATAACCATGAAATATACGGAACTATACTTTATCGTAGGAACGGCAGAAAGAAAAATGCTTGTGGGCTGACGTGAAAACGTACCAAAATGTGTTCGGTGTTTGAAGTCCTATAATAACTTAATCTGAAGTTCAGTTCTTATCGACCATGCAAATAGGAACTTTTAACTGTACTTGCCACCATATTTTTAACTCCTTCTCTTTCAGCGTTCCCGTTTGGTAATGCGGCATTATAATATTCTGATAGTCTTAATCTGTCAGAGCACTGCGTTCCGATTGTCTCGAAAGCACGCCAAACTACTCGGTTTATTCCCAGAAATTTTAAAACCGTAAACGTTAGAATCAGCCTCTATAAAATGTTTGTCAGGCCTAGTCTGGAATACTGCTCGTTTCTATTCAGTCTTTTGCATGCTAGTGAACGAAAGAAGATAGAATCAGTCCAGCAATTCTTTAAAAAAGAGTTTTCTATTCAGAACACCGAAACCTGTCCTACCAACAACGCTGTAAGCTTACACGCCTTGAACCGCTGTGGCTTCACAGTTTACAGAAGGGACTATTTTTACTGTTTAAACTTCTAAACAGTCGTACGTTTAACCCCATTATATCTCTGCGGCACCTCAACCACTCTCGGCACACCAGTCATCGAGATGTATTTTATTTTCTTCCTTTGGCACGCACAGTTAGAAACAGACAGTTTTTTTCGGTAAACGCTATAGCAATCTGGAATAAGCTACCTAGAAGTATCAAAATTCAGCAAAGCTCTCCCTTGTTAACGCGAACTGTCACTATTTTTCTACATTCAGGACACCTTCCAAAACTTTTGAGTGCTGACTCTGTGGAAGCTCTCTTCGGTTCTGATGACGTTCACGGACTCTGAATCCTGTGCCGGACTTCATGCTGAGGTCAATATTGCTGGCTCTGCAGACCTCAATCGGCTTATTTCTCAGTCGACTGCAAACAGCCGCTCGCCGACATACCTGCTGGTGCAGAATACCGGATCCGTAACACTGAATGCAGAGGTTCTTCACCGGGCACCTGTGTTAACGCGTCCCTGTCCAGAACTTTAATTACCCAATAAGCTGCAGGATTTTCTCCTGAAAACACCTGAAACAACGATCAGGAGTTTTTTTCACTGTCAGCTTGACCCTCTACTGTATATATTTTTTGACCTTGCCTGTGACCTGGCAATAAATAAATAAAATAACATAAAGTTTTATTGATATACTCTTCAATATTCCAGTATAAAAATATTGACTTTTGAAGGATTTTAAACAATGAAAAATATTCTTTTAACTCATTATTTGTCAAGCGTGATGATCCTTGTGCTGAGGGCGATACTTAAAGTCATTGGCTAATTTGTTTTAATTAACATAGAGAGTTGTAGGTCGTTGACTGTTCAAAGTCGACTGGCCGATGCGCTGCAATGCGCTCCTTAAAAATCTTGGAATTTTTGGTTTTGTTGAACGTTCTGAATGCTTCCATCTTGCAAAGTGGTAAGTGGCTCATAATACATAATTCCTTAGACTATGATGCTGATCTCGACTATTTGGATATGGACCCCGACTCGTTGTTGGCTGAAAACGCGCGAATTACAGCCAACGCGACGTGCGGAATAGATAAGCGGGAATATTACTGTCGGATCGTGGATCACGCGGCTTATTATTCTGGGTATTTTTATCGTGAACTATTTTTACTTCGTTTATTGTGTCATATATATGAACATGCATATAAATATTTATGCTTTCATGAATAAATAAATTATAGAAACATCCCGAGGTTTCTTCACAATGGCCAAAATGCTTCTTTAAAGCTATAGATTCAATAAAATCATAGATGTTGGTGACAGAGTTTGGTTTTTACCCATTTACTGTACAATTATTCAACTAAATTTGATGTTAATCTAATTTTTTATATATCTCTTTCACAGTTTAATTGCCAAATTATCTATTAATAAATTATGAACCTTACTTTTTTCTTTCAAATTGACCTACAGTTTTTAACAACCTTATCTAAATATCAGACTAACAATTCAATCTTTTCGCAGGTATTAATAAGACTACTCCATGTACTAAGTTATTTATTTTAATCATTATTTTTTGGTCCTTATATATATATATATATATGCACATTCTATCATACCGAACAACACCGATATTTACCCAAATTATATTTTATTTCAACTAGATATTTCGTTTCATGTTTCTTAATAACCACTTGTTATTAGCTTTAAATATTTTGACATTCCAAGTAATCAAAGGTTTATTATTTCTAGATTTCGTTTTTGTGCTATTAACGAAATAGTTTTCATGGCGTGTCAGCTACTCCCCATCATGATCTGAATTTCGCATAAATAGTGTACCAGAAATCAGCACGAAATGTTTTCCAAATTTAGAGACACGGTTCGTTTGAACTTTAGATTTCACGGGTCACTTTTACCGTATATTCGCTTGATGGTGGATTCATTTTTTCCATATCATTACGCGCAGTAATAGTGTCGTGTTATAAACCATGGTTTTATTTTACACAAGATATATTTTCTACGGAATGTGCTTTTCTCTGTTTTAATTATTTTTTTCCCTAAACGAATCTATATTAGACTTTCAAGAACGAAACGACAAGTCTACACCTATACACAGTCCGCTAAAACCTATAAGGATGTTGATGGCAGCGTTATTGAATGCAATTATTGCGACGACAGAGATCCCAATCTACGTCATCCAATAAGTTACGTGGTTCAGGGAGACTCCGATCGTTGGTGGCAAAGTCCAACCCTGGCACAAGGTCTAAAATATCATGCAGTGACCATTGATGTCGATTTAAACCAGGTACAATGACAATGAAACGCAAATTTGTATGTTGCAAATAATCTCTTTTGGTTTTATGCACATCTTCAACACAATTTTACATTCATTTTTTCCAGGTATATCAAATCGTTTTCGTTATTTTGCGCATGGGTGACTCCCCACGTCCAGCTAACTGGATCCTCGAAAAATCAATTGATGGGAAAACGTTTGAACCTTGGGTGTTTTTTGCCGAAACAGCTGAAGCCTGCCGCAGACTTTACCAACCACAGATCAGTTATAACATGAAAATTACAAGTGACCCGCGCCCAAACAGCCTTCGAAACGATGAGGTATGTGCTTGTTTTTTAGTGCAGTCATTACGGGTTTAAAATACCAGTTTAAACAGATGCTACACATGATCGTTCATTTGGTTTGATTCTGTTTGAGGTACATTTATTTAGTTGTTGAATTTATCATTCATAGCCTAACCGTTTCTTCCGTGAAGGTTTACTGTACAACGTACTTCAGTCAACCGCAGAACCTGGAAGCTGGCGAAATAATTGTGACGCTTACAATGGATCGCGAAGGCGCATCTCAATCGTATTATGAAATGACCACTCCGATTGACCCGGAGTTGATTGTGAGTCTTAGGGTTATTGAAATACTGCCTTGTCTTTATAGTTTGATTTGAACCAAACCGAAAAAATGCCATGTCTATAAACTGAAGTCCCAGATGTTCTCTACATGGGTTATGAAGCTAGTAACTACACATTAAAAGTATTTTTTACATATTTTACTTTTAACATTCTTTGGGCATACTTGTTATTCATAGCAAAGTAGATAAATAACTATGATGAAATCTCCTTTTAGGACTTTTTATCGGCTCGATTTGTTCGTCTCAAATTCCAGAAGTTGCAAACTCTGTCAGGAGACTGGATGACTCTGCCTAATCAAATGGACGAATCTGTTTACAATCGGGTGATTATAAGTCCTTCATCTATTTCTTTTTCGTAGAGAATTGAAAACATATTAGATTGAGAAAAACAGTGTTATATTATATTTTTAAGGAGGAGATCAAATAAAATATTCTTTTCTTTTAATCATCGTATACATTCGAATACGCTTAAGGAGGTTATTATTGTTAAATGTAGTTCCATAGTATATGAAAATCCGCATAAAATTACGTTTACGTTTACTCTGGCTAGGTATCTTTCTTGTGAGTAATTTAGTGTTCACTGCGGTTGGCTGGAAATAAAATTTGCTATGATCTCATTCCAAGTCAATGCTCTCAACAACAGGTTCCATTTATCATTTATTAAAAGTAAGATTTTCTGCTTAAGCTAACAAATGCCTTTAGCAGCTTCTCAAGGTTATTGGGTTATTGTGGTTTTCCTCCCAAGACATCGTGAGGCATTTGGAATTTTCAAAACGTTTGTCCAAAGAGATTTGGCCCCATCATTTTGCAATAATGTTATCATCCCAGACAATGAATGCATTCTTATATGTTCGTTTTTCCAAATCTTAGTACTACTACTCTATCCGGAATATAAAGGTCGGTGGGAAGTGCATCTGCAACAGTCATGCGAATAAATGTGAATCAAAAGTTATAAATGTAAGTTTTGTGTAACTGTACCCCTTGCGAGGACTTACTGAAAGTTGTTTTGGACAAAAAGGCTGATTTGACTCTTTCAATTAACCTAAATGCTTTTAAATCGTTACCGACAGCCTATATAACGAGTGATTTCAAACGAAACCGTGAAAAACTCTCTGAATGAAAAGTAATAAAAGTAATATTATCATGAACGTTGTCCCTCCAATTAGAATAAACAAAAAATATGTTCCAACTAATCGAGATCGAACTGCTTTTGTGGACTACTGGACGGTTGGCAACATATTTAACGATACTTTGAGATATTGTGATTTAATAGGAAGTAGTTGACGTGTTTCCGTAAGATGCAGATAATCAAAAACTGTTGCAGCTTCCTATCATGTGTAACCATTTCATAAGCAGAATATTGGGCCGTATGCAGTTGTTAGATGCGCATCTATCGGGCAGCCGCTCAATGAGAGTTAACTGTCCATATTGCTAGTGTGTCACGCGCCAAACCAGGACACAGCAGGCGTTATTGGGAAGGTGTACCCACAAAAACTCTGACCTACGTCACGCCCAGACGCAGGCTCACGCCGCCACTGTCTTGGCTCTTCTTGACTTGACACCGGGTCCTTGTGGTGGAGAAGAGACTGCGGTAGATGCATCGCAAGTCTACTGTCACTTAAAACTAATTCATGCACAATTCCTTCGTCATGCTGCGGACGTAAAGCAGACATCTGACGCCATCTGGCCATAATTTTAATCCAGACTGCGCGTCAGTCCAGAAAGTGATACGATCTCATCCGTCCTGCTTTGTGGATGGAAGTACACATTGCCACCTCGCTTGGTCGCCGGTGTTTGTATGATTTATCGGTACTAGATGGAGACCTAAATGACCATTTCTTGACAGCTAATTGATAGGCGATGAGAGTTTGAAATTTATCGCTTCTTATCGGCGTTTCTGTGATGTTGATTTCGCACAGTGTGTTTTGATTCTTTCTTTTCTCGACAGGGTGTTCCCCGAGCTGTCTGTGAATGCCAACACAACACCTGCGGATACAATTGTGAAAAGTGTTGTCCACTATTTAATCAACAGCTTTGGCGTCCAGGAGGCATGTGCGAAGGCGAGTTTTCACTTTTCTCATAAATTCAAACACGTGTTATCCAAGATATGCACAAAAGATTCTTTTTTGTAAATATTTGGAAGCAAATTCCACCCGATTTAAAATTTGTACCTGAAAAACCTGGCTATCTCATAAAATATAAATCTGAATTCTGGAATCTGCTTTCACGAATAAAAGGTTACTTAAATAATAGAAAATATCCTGCAGCATTACCTCAAAATATTTCTCTCACTTCAGGATTTCGACTGCGAAGGGACTTTTTTAAGTTTCGCCAGGCTGTAAAATGGCTAATTATGTAGTATGCTTTTTTCCTATAGGTATTTAATGCCCAAATATATTTTGCGCACGTTTTACGTCTGATTCAAAATTTATATATCTAGCAAAAGGTATCGTTCGGTTTATTCATGCTGTTTGTAAAGTATGCAACATTGTTAACGTACGTTGTAAAATTTCATGAGCACTATTTGATATCTTCTTAATAGTGCGTACAAACATAGGAGTTTAATTACACGGTATGTTTGGTTCCATTTTATTGTGGAATTTAAAAAAGCCGAAAGATGATCTCTTTGTAAGCATGAATTTTGAAGTAAACGTAATTAACTGCTAAATAATTATGGGAAGACACTGGGGAAGTACAGTTCGCGCACGGTTTCTGTGAAACATATTTAAATCTACAAAAAAGACATCGAAAATCATTGTGAAAATTGCATGAGTGACTTTTGGTTGAAATTTCGTGAGATAGCACATCTTGTGTAAGTTATCTTGCTATAGGAGAACACTATAATATCAGTGTTTTCTTTCGGCAAGACATCGACTACAGTGATCATTTGTGGTCGCTCGGTTGACATATAGTCTATCTCGGTGACCATATCCGAATATGCCAACTGTAATCTTGCAAAAAATTATGAAAATTAATCTTCTTGCCGTAGAGCCCCATGGGCAGACTGGAGCCCAGCCTTATATCCGGGATCGGGGAAATTGAATACAGCCTCAAAACGAACTGTCTTTTTTACCGTTCTCTGTCAGTCTCTAACTGATTGCTTGCTCAAAACCGTTGTGGTAAACAAGATGTGCGTCAGTTCCTTTCAAAGTTGCTGTGCCCATCTAAGGTCTAAGATTGGACCGGTTTTTCCGTGTCTCGTGACGGGTGGCAGTGGGTCTATGTAACTTCAAATTTTTCATGCATCTACGATCTCTCTCTCCATCTTTTCTCTTCAGAATGTAACTGTCACGGAAAGGCTGATGCTTGCGTGTACAACCAAACAGTGGCCAATCTGCAGCTCAGTCTAAACCGATTCCGTGTTCGTGAGGGCGGTGGAGTTTGCATAAATTGCCGGGTAAATCATTTCCTAACGTATTGCAGTTTAAGGATGGCTTTTTTTAAATAGGAAGGCAGAGTTTGCCTGAATGGTTTTCTTAAACATTCAGGTATCTGTGGCTTAGAATCTAAGGACACTGCAACTACATCGAGCTGTGGGATATATGACCACACTGTCACCATTCGCAACAATCTCTGGGGACGCATGCCGGACGTTAATTGAAATTGATGATAGCATTTTGGAGAAACATTTGACGCAGCGCTGCTACCAAAAATTTCCCGTTGACAGATAGTTCCATGTATATGCTAACCAGAGGCAGAGGTTCTTGGACAAAAAACGAAGTTCTACTTGTCCCTTTTGCATTTGATGACACCAATCCTTCATTAAGGGAACTTTATAGACATTTTTGAAGGGTTTTCTTAACCAGCCCTCTCAGTATCGATAGAAAAAAGAGGCGAGTTACAGGAAGCAGTTAAGAAGAAGAAGAAGATGAAATCGCCGTAGCAGGAAATTTATTGACCCCACGTTTCGCATTCTTGCTCGAACCCCTTCATCAGAGACACATAAGTTGATGAGGGCCCCGCCACTGATGAACGCGAGATCTGCCTGTTGGATTGGTTGCATGCTAACTGCGCCCTGTAAATACTGCACAACGGGCACCTCTATCTGCGAATTTCTCCACGGATGGTGCGTTTGAGTGAGAATCCAAAACAATCGGAGCTTCATCTTCTGAGTGCCCTTCATTCTTGAAAACGATGAATACGTCCATACGGTTGATGTCTAAGACGGGACGGAAGGAGAGCGCAGTTAAGGCTTGATGTAACCAACTAAAATCTTTAAAAATGCACGATAAAGTTTTTTCCTGAAGGACCCTCTTATCGAGTCTAAATGCATTCTACTTCTGGGCTTAAATATGTCCGTGCCGGGATTCGTCCTAATCCTGTTCTCACCAAACCTACCTGTAAGAAGCCGGAAGGCATTAATTTGAAACATGTGGCACAGACGTCGAAACCAGTCGCAATTAGCTAAACTTCCAGGTGGAGTCGATTAGGCAACTATATTTGGTGTGTACTATGCAATGATATTATATAAATAAAAGTCAGATGAACAACACCGAAAAAGACAAGGGAGCCTAGAATTAGCATTTCTGACTCATTAGCCGTCATCAGCCAGCCACCCCCAGGCGGTACACCACCCGACGCTTGAGCCCGTGACCTGTTTATTAGAAGTCAAATGCTTTAACAATTAAGGTTGGGTATGACTGGCTGATGGCGGCTTTTGAGCCAGAAATGGCCATTAAAGTCTCTCTTGTCCTTCTCCACGTCGTTCATTAGCTAGTGTGCGGCTGCTGCGGGAGTTTGAAAGTGAACCTCAAGGCATGACGGAATGATTAAGTTCCGATAGACTTTCTTGAGCATGCACCGAAGAATAACATATGTTTCGCATAAAATATATGTCCTAAATACATAAGCGCCTAGTTGAACTTAATCATATATACATTCGCGTCAGCCACCAAATATTATCAAACGTCGACTTACCGTCTCAACGTCAGTATACAATACCGCATGATAGAATGGATGTTTCGGTACCTTTCAGCAAAAAAACCACTTTAGGGGTTTCTGTTTCATTACTGATTTTCATTTAGGTATTTTTTAACTGAGGGCCAGAAAAAAACACCGTTATCTACTCTGCTCATTGTACTAGACAGAAGGTAGCCTCGAAAAATAGAATTTATACTCAAAAGAAACACGTGATCCTCTCGGGAGAGCAGGCATTGGTCCAGTATCCAATCGAACTGCTCCTGTCAGCTAGCTGAGCGCTCATCAACTGCGATTTCAGTTATGCTAACGTTCCCGCTTATCTGCTCCCCTCATGCGCCTGCAGGAGATGACTACGGGCATCAACTGTGAGGACTGCCTCCCTGGTTACTATCGGCCGCTCAATGTGGGACCCGATGCGAAGGATCCCTGCGTGCCCTGCGACTGCACTCTGCACGGTTCAACTGGTACCTGTGTCTCTAACGACGCTTTGATGCCCGAAAAGGTGAGCCCGCCGAGATGATGAGGTCTTAATCGGGGCCGAAACGCTCTCCTTACTTCCGGGTTCCCTATTTTTCTTATGGGTCAGCCGTCTCACTCAAATCTCACAGATGCTGCTCTCCATTTGGGCGTATTCACCTTCTTTGTGTGAGACATTTGCTGTCTCTGCAAATGCAAAATGTGAAGTTCTGTACACGGGAGTGACTGTTCACTGATCTGATTTGCTTTCAAAGATATTAACTGCTTCAGTTTAAATGGGGGGCAATTATAAGTCGGGTCGCTGCACGACCCGGCTTGAGTCTGACCGCGGAGGCACCTACCAACATTGGCGTGCTGCGTGGTTCATGCTCGTTGGCTGGATGCCCGAGAAGGGCAGTGACCAAGTCCGAAACGGCTGTTTTTCTGTTTTTAATCTATTCTTTGACTCATTTTTGCTGATTTGGATGAATTTTGCGGATACACCACACAAATATCGCTCACTCTCTCTCTCTCTATGTTAAACTATAATGTGGAACTGGTTGACTGCTTTGGTTCTTTCAAGCCAAGCACATCTTCTGATGAGAGTACGTAATGTTTTCAGGTCCTGCGGATATTCGACCTTACTGAATAGCTTAATGGGACATCTGATGGCTTGGGTTAGGCTCAAATTACTTGGAAAAATTCTTTCGATACGTAGGACTTCCGTTAAATGACTTCCAGAAAGAAGAAGTAGAACTAGATGGCACTGAATGCTAACTTTGCCATAATTCTTAAGGCGCCTCTAACGCTTTCTCATGTAAATATTATCAGCGTCAAGTTCATCCTTTGTTACCCAAAAGGGGTCCGCGGTCCATAGAATGTTTTGGGTCTGATTCTTGAAATGTACTATGAACGAGGTTCTGGTGAATATAAGTAGATTTTCTTAGCATGTCAGACAAGCGTTAAAATTATGCTGGCCTCACCTAATCATTCGAACATTTATCTTTCAAATGAGGTCTAATTTCTCGCGCTAGTCACGGTCTCTGTTATCGCAGGTGCAAATCTTGAATATGATAGGGGTAAGCGTATTTCTGTAAGTTCGTTGTATGTTCACCAACGAGTCTGACTCGCGTGCGGTTAGACATTCTTTCTTGGTAAGTTCCTTACAAGTGAACACCGACTTGAAACTGCATAGCTTGCGATGCCATCTACCTCGGTTACTCAGAGGGGTTTTGAATTTTCCCGAGAAATCTCGCGGCCATTTAATTCGTTCTCAGTAGCAATTATGCAACAGGACATTTACAGATGTCTCCAGGCCTCATACTTCTGGCAGTATCACACGATAGCGCACATGGACGCTCGTCACTTTAGGATCTGATAGGTAAGTAAGTGTATGTGAGGTCACGAAGGCGCACCCGCGTCGAATGTCATCTCTGTGCCAAAATTACCGTAAGGATTGTTTACGCTGTGGGCCAAGAGACAATCGCCTGCCGCAGGTTAGGTCCGGCCCGATCTGCGGCCATTCTGGTTGTTAGGACACGCGGCCGAAAGAGAGTTCGAACACCATTGTTTAAACAATCGCAGTGACCGTGCGAAAACCCGTTAGGTCATAGGAGAAAATGATAGGGGTACTAGATTTTGTCGGGCGTAAGCAGGTCAATCAACATCAACACACGGTCTCTCTGTCAAAAGGTGCTGACTTTTTCGGCCCTCGTATTAATGGTTGTTCATTAAGGGGCGCCTCCTGACGGAAATGATTTCATTCTCAGCTGCAGCCCCTCTGAGTGACTACTACTACTACTACTACTACTACTACTACTACTACTACTACTACTACTACTACTACTACTACTACTACTACTACTACTACTACTACTACTACTACTACTACTACTACTACTACTACTTCTACTACTACTACTAATACTTCTTCTAATATTACTACTACTACTAATATTACTACTACTACTACTGCTTCTAATACTACTTCTACTACTACTACTACTACTACTACTACTACTACTACTACTGCTACTACTGTACTACTTCTAATATTACTACTACTACTACTACTACTACTACTACTACTACTACTAATACTACTACTGCTACTAATACTACTACTAATACTACTAGCTGCTGTGTGGTTGCTTGCATGGCGCGAGAACGAACACCAAAGCAGAACGGGACGAGCGAGTTCCATTGACGATTGGTGAGCGTTCATCAACGAGTGACTGAACTGTCTACACCTCAACCTTGATTTGCATTTACCTACTAAAAATCTGTCACGAGCTTGGGATTCCTTTTCAATTTGGAGATAATCAGCCGTTAAAATTAAGTCAAACTCATATGACCTCGTTTTTAAAGGTTTCTTATATTACTGCCTATCTTTGATTTAGAATTTATAACCTTTAAAATGTAAAAAATGGATGGGAGCAGTGTATTTATCATCATTCGCACGACTTCAGTCAGGAATAACTTGAATTGTAACGTATAGACAATGGCTTGCCTTGCAGTTTCCTGGCAAAGTTGAACGAAAAGCCTCCTTCCTGAAAACTGATCTGTTTGTCACGTGCTGCATGTTTATACTAGCAATTTCATTCGTAGATAGCACGCTAAGGTGGCAACAGACAAAACGCAGACAACTATTTCGTGGTCGTTACCGATTATTAACACGCTATATGCCCTATGAAGTGAAGTGTATACAGAAGTCAATCAAGCGCGTAACACTCACTGTTGTGGTCAGGATCTCGCTCGATCCTTTTCTGACGCGCTTACTTGACTCCTATATATAAAGCATATGGCGTCATGATGCTCGGTAACAACTGTGAAACAGCTTTCTGCGTGTTGAATGTTGAACCCTTAGCGTGCTATCTACGTATTATAAGTGGTACGTATTCTATGACAGAACGTGCTGATGGGCGGACAGAATGGGATCGAGCAAGATCCTGGCCACAAGGTTGACGCGCTTACTGAACTTCACTAGACATTTCATCTGTTACCCACTGGTGGATTCTTGTTTTATCACACTAGATAATGTTTTGGACGACCTTGAGTAAAGTTATCATCTTCCTCTACTTAATAAGGCATGGAACGGGTTCGAACTTGTAACCAAGTCTCCAAAAAGGCTAATTCGAGATTCTTTAAACGAAAGAATTCGGGTGACTAAAGATCAAACGCCTATGGTGAGGACCATTGTGGAATTTGCCGGCCTGGCAGCTTAAATTGGCCCAAATTTCAAAAATTGTGTGCGGGAATAAGAATCTCTTCATATTACAAGTGACTTCACGCTTTATTCTAGGATGCCTTAATGCAGTTAACGCGTATTGGCGCAGCAAACTGTAAAACCGTTTGTTAGACACCGCTAATTAGTTTATTGTTCTTCTACAAGACCCACAGTCTGACGATGAACTGCTGAACCAGTTTCGAAAATGTACACAATAAAGTTCCTATTTCCCCAAAAAATTTCGTCTCTTCCTGATTAAATATCGTAGGGAGCTTGTTTGCTTCGGGAAGCCCCAGATGGTAAACCCCAGTGTATGGAAGATCTGCGCCTTACTCGAGCGCATGTATGTGTTTCCAGTTCAAGGTGGTAGTCAGGAATATGATTGGCTGAATGAAGGCAGAATAAGCCCGAAACAGGCTGTATCAATCTACCCCTATTTTCTGTCATATCTGCTCTGTGCAATTTTAACTTGGCCGACTTCGGCCTGCTTAGTTGGTTGCCTGTTCGTGACCTTGCAACCCATACGGAGCTTGTTTGCTTAGGGAAGCCAATTGGATTGGTGTGAGTGCACTCCTGAGTGAATAAATATCCGATCTGCAGCGATAGAATGAACTACGCTTCGATGAAGTTCTTATAACCCATCTGCTAGACCCAGTGTGTGGACTGTCTGCGCTGTACTCGAGCGCATATTTGTGTTTCCAATCCCAGCTGGTAGTCAGGGTTATGATTGGCTGAATGAAGGCTTAATAAACTCGAAACACACTGTATTAACGTACCCGCATGCTCTGTCGTCTCTCATCTCTGCACATCTCTCACAAGAGAAGTACCGTCAGCTATTTACCGCATATGTGGAAATAGTTCTACACTATGAGAGCAACCACTCAATCTCTCAAAAGTCTGCTACACCGAGCAAAAACGCATTGCTCTGACGAGGAAAGCTACCGAGTCGGGCTTAACTACATTTTAAATTATTTTTCTGAAATCGTTACCCTAAAGATTTTGCACATCGATGCATGAAGCAACAGAAGTCAAAAGAAAGGGAACTTGATAGATCCAATCAGGCACTTAAAACAAACACATGGCGAATCCTTCCTTATATTAGGAATGTGTCTTAACTCATTGAAAGACACTTGCAGAAACACAAAATAAAAGTGGTGTGCAAACTGACGAGTACTTTACGCACTCAGCTTGTACACCCTAGGGATAGGGTTGGCTATCTTGATAAGAAAGAAGTTACTTACAAGATCCCTTGCGATCAAATTGCGGTCAAGAGGCGTGACCAGCTATCCCAAGTGGCACACAACCCAATATAGGGCACACTTTCATCTGGGACAAAGCTTGCATCGTCGGAGACTGCAGATTCAAGAAAGGCCGAGAGTTTCTTGAGGCAACGCACCCATATGCGTCATGCAGAACTCGCACATTGAGTTAGATGCCGTGTAAAAAAATATCAGGGATAAATGGAAGAGACGACAACCAATCAATAGACTGACACACACAGCGACCACTCATTGGTGCAAACACGAAATAAGTATCAATTTTAAGGCGCTTTTAAAATTTTAATTATTTTCTGCACTTTTAATCTAGTCTGATGGCGACTTGGGAGACAAGTGTCAAAATATATCAAAAAAGTTTTCTATTTTTTACTTAAAAACCTATTCGCCTTCTAATTCAATTTCTTGGGCTGCCGATCTTCCTATATATATATATATATATATATATATATATATATATATATATATATATATATATATATATTGCTAATTGAAGCGAAAATGCGCGTCCCCGGGCATAAATCAGAAGAAGAGGCGATCACGGGAACAATAGGTTTAATATCCTGACGTTTCAAAATCAAACAAGATTCCATCGTCGGAGGTAGGTTCAGTACGGCGCCTCACAGTATTTATGGGTTCTGAACATGCTGGCTCTACAGCTATTCGTGCAGGGTGCACTGCAGGGGGGGGGGGGGTGGGCGGGTTAATGGCTGTCCTACTGATACTTGATTTGTTTCTCCCCTTCGCCCCTCGCCTGGGTGCTGTGTCGGGATGGCAAGTGCCATTGACCTCGTCTGCATTGCCCGCGTTTGTTGTCCCGGACCCGCATGTCTGTTTCTCGTACCTCGTTTGCATCTGTCCGTGCACGTCTCATCGGTGGTTGCTGAGTCGTTGCCTGGTTGGAGACGCCCATCATCGGTGTTCGTATGCAAACTATGTTCACCTGCGTCCATGTTCATGCCTGGCCGGAGGCCTTGCTGGTTCGTGTTCTCCGCGGTTATCACATTCGATGTGATAATATATATATATATATATATATATATATATATATATATATATATATATATATATATTAAATTGTGGTGTAAACATATCTGGTTAAGGAACACTTATGTTCCGCTGTGCTTTGGAGCTCACTTAAGAGCCCTCGCGGGCAGTCCCATAGCGATTTGAGAAAAATGTTTATAAGGTTAAACCGAAAAAGACACGGGAGACCGGTATGGCCGTTTTTGGCTTATTAGCTGAGTTCAGACACATTCTTTACATACGGGAGGGCTCGCCTGGTAGGTCGTAGCCCTGGAAATATCTTTTTCTTTGAACTGTTGTCATCGCATGCATTGATGGACAAAGTCAGGAGGATATCCATTTTAAGAAAATAAGTTGAAAATGTATTTTATTTCTGTTCGATATTTTTCTTCATCGGAACAGTGAGTTTTTGCTCAACTTAGCAAGCTTCTAACAGAGTTGTGTTTGTGAGACAATGTAAAATCACCTCATGAATATGTATCTTTACGATAGACTGAGGAATGTAGTGTCCTGTCTCTCTTTCTACGTACGAGGACATCTAAGAAAGCGAGTCGTTCATCATCTTCTGTTTCGAAGGGGAAATAAATTCCTGGAAATGTGGAGTTCAAGTTTTTGAGGTGCGTTTGAAGTTGGCCTCTCTGGACGATAACAAATATATTGTCGACGGAGCGTAGCCGAAATCTCAGGTGGGCTCCGTGGAAAGCTGTAGCCTCTAGTTTCTGCATCACAGCCTCCGCCAAAAATGGCGACCCAATAGGGGCAGCTTATAGTTGTCGATAATATGTTTAGGTGAAGGAAAAGTTTTTCAAGGCAAACATCGAGGAGTTTAAGGAGAACGTCCGAAGGTACATCGGTAGAATCGGCCTGTAAAACTTGTGCAGTACAGGTCTTAACTAAATCCAGAGGGATAGACGTAAATAAAGAAATAACGTCAAATGCCATCATTATTTCGTCATTTAAAATTTCAAAGTCTTTTATCTTCTCATAACTCCAGAAATTAATTTTCTTCTCAATATTTGCGTTTTGGGACTTTGTGGGATCGGCAGTTTGGGGCATGTAAGTCGAGTCATCCATTAAAATGGATGTCACCTTATCTTTGTAGTTCCTCTTGTTGACAGGCAAAATTACAATTTTTTCATCTTTTTTAAGCGAATTTAATGTTTTCTTTTTGTCACAAGATAATGTTGAGTATGTCCTACGGTCTTTTAAGCTTGGACTGTATTATTTTGAATTGTGAGTCGTTCGTCCTCTGCCAGATCAGTTGAGGATATAATGGATACAAAACTAGCCAGGAACTTCAAGTAATTGCAATCAGACGGATCGTATTTCATTCCTTTGCAGAGTACTTTTTCTGCTGTTGTGGTTAGAATTATTGAGGCCAAGAGCGGCTCGTCTTTACTATAAACTAACAGGTAAATGGGTGTTCCATGAATGCCCAGCCCAGTATAGGTCAAGCATTTGTGTAAGCTGTTCAGGAATTCGTCTCGGATGGTAGCGTAGTGTTGCAGTGTGCTGCCGTCAAATAAGCTATCTCCGTTGAAATACTTTTAGCGACCCGGAGATTGTATTTGCCGACCCGGATTTGCGGGACAACGCTGTGATCGATGTGCTCTCGGATACTATCAGCTGCCTGCCAATCCGAACGAATGCGTCCCATGCCCCTGTGACTTAAGCGGCAGTCAGGGTGGCGATGGATATCGCTGTCATCCACCATGCAACTGCAAGGTAACGAACTTAACTGAAAAAAACCTTTCTACTTAAAAGTAGACAGTGGTATAGGTTTCATATATTTACTATGTAAGGATTTATTACCAAGGAGCGTCCGCATGAAGAGCAGCTTGGTCGCAGTTTCTTTCTTGAAATCAAAAACCTTATGTGCTCCATGACTCACTTTGGCACACTGCACGTCATGTTGACGCCTGTATTGTCATTTAGCCCAATGTGGACCAGGATTCGCTCTGCAAAAAATGTTTGCCGGGTCACTTCAATTTGGACATCGAAAATCGTGATGGATGTCAAGCTTGTTTCTGCATGGGCTTAACCACTGACTGCCAGGGCGTGTCCGTTTCTACTGCTCGTGTAAGTTGTTTGACCTCAGCTGAATTCTTCCTGCCACATTCGCATTAAAAACAATCGTCTTTCACTTGCTGAAACTCTTTTTTTAGACCTTGGAGCAAGAGGGCAAACTTGGAACGGTGAGTACTCGAGTTTCCCTTTATTTCCAAGTTGGGGTTTTGCGTGTGCCTCGGAGATTTAAAAGTTGCCGTACAAATTATTGTTACGCATTTAAGCACATCTTGTGAATTTTGCCTGGTAAATTTACTACTAATTCACTCATGACTATGATATGGGCCCCGTATTTTGGTTTGAAACCGGATCTCCTATACTCGAATACTACGAGCACAACTGGCTGTGCAATGAGGTGTAAAGATATACAAAGTCTTTCAGTATAAACATGTTTTATTTTGAAGTTATTATGCCCTCTGCTAGGTTAAAGTCCGAAGGTCGGACAGGGAGAAATTAAACAAAGTGCACGAAGCGTTTTGAGTCAATATTACGGACGAGAATGTGAGCTATCCTACTGCACAAAAACCTACGGTTTTGAAAATTGCCGATTACAAAACCAACTTAGTCTATGGAATTTAGAATTCAGCTAAATGTTTTTCCTGAAATATATGCTCCCAGACAACCCTCAACAAATGGACGCCCGAATAACGAGTGTCGGGTCCCTGTCTGTTACGAGAATTGTCTTTATATGATTCCTGAAGAGGGGGGTAAGGAGTTGATTGTGAATTAACTGATGCCCATCACCAGATGTTCCGACGTGTCATGTCCATTGGTAGATATCAACTGTCTCTGTATCACTCAGCAAATCATCTATCCTCATCGAGTTTTGCAGACGTTATATATATATGGCACATATATTATACCGTACTTCCGACATAGGTACTAGCTAAAAGCCCAGACACGTGTTTCGCCGATGTTTCTGCTGCTGCTTGACACAGCAACGAGGGGTTCGGCTCCACAATGGTTGATCGTCTTCGACCCAAATATTCATTGAAAATTCGGGTCTGACACTAAAAATAGTCATGTCCGAATCATCTGGCTCCATGTCCTGCACTTAATAATTCATAAATTTTTTCCTTGATTATTCTCTGGAGTCCATATACAAGAAACCGCATAGAGAACGCTGGGGGACCCACTGAGGAGCCAAACCCCTCGAAGCCTATAGTTTGTTCACCGGTTACATTCATCAGTGTCATTGAGGTGTTCTTGTTTGTCAATCGTGGAGAATTTTTTTATTTAATAGCTGCATTTCGTTTCCCCTATATTCCGACTTTACGAATTACTTTGCAGTTTTTTATGAAACACCAAATCCCTAAAAGTGTTTTTCTTTAAGCTGACGTATACCAAGAATGAACAAGGTTATTTAAAGGTATCCTCACCCACGGTTTGATGTTTGTTTTGACTCACGGCATTGACTGTCGCTTTACATACTCATAAGACTGTCATTTCAGTAGTTTATCTCACATCCCGCCGCTGGTGGCTGATTTATTTGGCTAATTGCTAACCTGTTGACTGTAATTGACCATTAAATTCCTAACTTGATCAAGGTCGACACGCACGATGGATGGGCGCTCACTCTTCCCGGCAGTTTACGTACTATGCCGGTCGAACCGACCATCCTCGGTGCACAAGCTGATAACCTCACCGCCCAGATACTGAGAGTCATGCGTGATGATGTTGATTTGGGGCTCGGTTCATCTGCATCAACTCGGCAAGTTTCCTACTACTGGTCAGCCCCACCGATCTACCTAGGAAAGCAGTTGATGGCTTATCGAGGCCACCTGGAGGTAATTCTACGTTTCGGGTCCCCAACAATCAGATCTGACTTGACCGGAAGTTATGCGACTTCCCCGCGCTACGAGTCGGAACTCAACTACGTGTGGGTAGAGGAGCCTGATCTCGTACTGGAGGTTCGTTTCAATCTTGACAAAATTAACTTAATGACTACTGACAACATTAAAGTAGGTGGTGTATTCTGTATTTTATCTTTATTCTGTTATTAATAGGCCATGACCGTATGCAGTTGAATACGAGGTCATGAAATTTTATGACTCCATTAAATTCTGCTTATGTCGTCGCCTTTGCCTTGTTCAAATTTATTCCGGAAAACACTGCTTCAAGAATTCTGTTATGTTCAGGGGCACGGCATCCGCTTGGCCTACAGCACAGAACCATCCAACAGAGATGTACATCGTGTTCATCGAATCTGGCTGCACGAGTCCTCCTTCCGAGTTCTTGTAGAAGCTACTGAAGGGGATTTGGACCGCTTTCCCATCAGCCACACGCAAACGCAGGAAGCACCCCAACTGACCTATCGTGACCCGACCCAAAGGATACGGCCACAGCGGATTAATTTCTCAACAGCAGGCCGTCAGGCAACGATCGTTGACATTATGACCGTGCTTTCTAACCTCACGCGAATCTATATCAAAGCCAAATACACCGACGACCAGACTTATGCTGAGTAAGTCTTCCGATAACTGAGCGCTGATAGCCGTTTGTCAAGAGTAAACACAGTGCTTTTATTATTGACTTGTAAACATATTTGCATGTGCGGCTCCCAATCATCGTTGCCAATCACGACAGCAATTGAGTGGTGTGCTTAAAAGTATTTTGAAACTTAACGGCTTAAGTTCTTATCCACAACGTGCGTTTGAGTCAATGTCCTATTGATTACCGGGAGCGTTTGAAAGAAAGTATAGGCTGATAAAATGTCTGCCCCCTATCAGAATACTGTCATTCTGTCCTGTTCTCAGATTTAATTAAATGTGGATCAGTATATTCTAGCATTAAAGGCAGCGTCTTGAATCACATGATTCAAGCGGGAGAGATGGGTTTACACTTCAAAATAAACGCACTAATATCCAAGATACAATCGTCTTAAAGCTGGTAGCCAGAACGCTCACAAATCGCTAACCGAACTCACACGGTCAGCAATGCCTTGAAGCTCACTCTTGAATCCCGCCAGCAGCCGCACAGCGGCAAGTAGTAGAATAGGCATACAAACATTGCCGAAATAGACAAGGGAGATTTAAATGGCCATTTCTGGCTCATTAACCGTCGTCAGTCAGTCATACCCAATCCCAGGTGGTGCACCACCCGGGGATCGAATCCGTGACCCATTGATCAGGTGTCCAACGCTCTATCCATTGAACCACGGGCTCGTTGTCTTGCCGGTTTAGATCGGGAATATTGATGAACGCTCACTTTAACCGAAACTCTTACTTCAACTTTTGCTTTCTGCACCCTAGAATATTGCGCATGACCACTTCTTATGCCGTATTCCCGTGTCCAACACGCCCCTCCTGTGACTGAATGCTCTAGATCTCAGTCAGCGGTGAAACCCCTGATCGAGGATCTAAAGACTTTGGTTCGAGTATCCGGTGCGCCAGGAACGAACATTCTGGTATCCATGCCGTTTTCGGCAAGGCTGCCTCAACTTTACGGTGTCCTAACAATACCAAAAGACCGTATAGACCGGTTTGTACAAGCTAGTCAGAGAGGACCATTTCAGCTGCAGCGCTTTCCTGTGTAAAGAGAGTTAAGGGAGTTAGTGGTAGGTTGAAGAGGAGCCAGCTATGGATTTTCTCATTGCTAATAGTCCAAAGGGTATATGATTTCCAGTCAGCGTAAAACCCACTGATGTTCAGTCTGTTTGTAACGCTATTTCAGACTGCGCAAGGTTAGTTTGCAGCGAGCAGAACGTGCCCAAGCTGAGTACGGGGTACCCCGCGGGGTACCCACAGTCGAGGAGTGCCGCTGTCCTCCCGGGCACATGGGGACCTCGTGTGAGGAGTGTGCCAGTGGGTACTGGCGAGATCCGGACGAAAAGCAGACGGGCGGCTACTCGACTGCCGTGGACGCCTTCTTCTTAAAGATCAATCCAATCTACAAGCGCATCTGTGTGCCCTGTGACTGCAATGGAAAGTCCGATCAGTGTGACCCTAAGACAGGCCATTGTCTGGTACGTTGATGCAGAATTTTTATAGAACCCGGTTTTACTTGTAAATGAAGCCGGCTTTGACGGTGTTGTCAGGGCTCGCAAGGACGTGATTGGGTTTCGAATGGTCTATACAAGCTGTGTGAAGCGGGTGATAGTAGGCAGGTTTTTTAGAATAAAGGGACTATGTGATACAGGATGGTTATTCAAAATGCAAAGGCAGCTTAGTCTAGACACGACAGTTCGACCGTCAATTTCAACGAGGTCCACCGTATACTCCATGGCAGGATGGTGCGGGGAAGGTGAATTGTAATTGATGATAGCGATAATAGACTTTCACAGCATTTACTTCACTCTACGCGAGAACTGCTGGAGGCGTGGGTGTCAGACACCAACTCCACCAATAGGCACATTGATTTATCCCAGTTTTATCACGCGCTACGCCCCCACAGCCAGGTTGTGGGGCTCACATCGCCGCCATAGTGCCGAGGGGCCCTGCTGAGTCAGGCGGCGCGAATCAGACCCAGTCACAGACTTGAAGTAGATTCCCTATCTCATGAAATATCAACCGAGATTCTGAAATGTGCTTTCGAATTGAAAAAATCACTCAAGTATTCAAAAGACAATTTGGCGAGCATACGTTAACTTTCGATAAATTCACATCAGGCCTTTACATTTATATCACTGTGTAACTAAGTCAACTATGTGGGATTTGCTCGGCCGATAGCATTGACGAAGAATGGATATCCAGATAGATTTATTGCTAAGAATGTGACCGAAAGATCACCAAATCTGCCGTTGCTAACGGCAAACAAGAAATAACTATTCATCAGCGTCCCATTTCAAGGGGACGCAGCAAGTTAACTCCTACGAAGGCGACTAAGCCAAGCTGTGTCAAGCACCTTTCCAACAACTGATGCCCATATACTTTTCTCAACTACTCCCATCCTTTACGGAAGGAGCAAGGACAAACTGCCACCCCAGACCATCTCAATGTGCATTTATTTTTTTACCTGCTCCTGTGGAGCAGAATATATTGGTCGCCCGAGCCGGCGTTTTTCCAAAAGAGTACCAGAACACCTTCCAGCATGGTTAGGAAAGGGGCAGATAAAGAACATAAACAGCTCTATTCCCGCGCATGTGGTAGACACAGGCCATCGTGTAAATGCTAAAGATACCTTCCGGGTTATTTACAAGGTCCCCTCAAACATTTCAAAATTCCTTGGACAACGTCTGTTGGCTACGACAGAGCAACTGCAATCAGGCTACGAAAACCGGTCCTGTGCGCTCAAAAGAACTTTACACTGGCACCGCAATTACCGTGGCCGAAAGCCACCAATTTAGCCGCCCGCATCCAAGTACCTGTCCCGGCGGCCACCATTCCTATAACCCTGATCAGAAAACGAACTGCATTAAATTCGTTTGATAGCAAACTATGTCTTCTTTAAATGTTAAACTTGAAGAAAGACAATATTTTGGTTTTAAGAAAGTTTATAATCATAAGATTTTTAAAGACCTTGAAGTGTTTACGCATAATACATCGTATCGGTTAATTTTGTAATGTTGCCTACAGTATATGCAGTATGATTCAAATCCATTTCAAAATTTTATGATAACTGAGTGATCTCTTGTTAATAACATAGAAAAATCTTTTTATTTTTCCTTACACTCAATGTATACGGCATTAAGTTCGGAAACCGTTAATTCAAGTGTAACAGCCAGCAGGGTTCAAAATTATTGAGCAATTTAGAAAATTTTTAAATCGAAAGATACACTTTTACAAGTACAAAAATTAAGAAAACATAATTTTCTATCAAACGAGTACAAGAAGTACTATTATAGTGCGTGCAACCTGTAAAAAATATTTGAATTAATAAGTGCATTGAAAATCGATGAGAAAATTGCATAGTAACGTCCATAACTTGCTGTGCTCTGAAGATGAACTCCTGTTCCAACCCAGGGATCATGATTTCGTCTTCTTTTCAACAAGAAACTGGGATGCAAATCTTCGCGTACATTCGTGACGGCATGCTGTTTACAGACACTTTTGGTCTCAGTAAATGTTTTCGCCCAAAAGGAATATCTGCAATTCTAAACTTTGTTGATCCGCTGCCGTAAGACCTTTTAAAATTTGTCCGAATTATCCCGTCAGTTGGCAACCTTCCATGCCACGGCTTTTAGCGCACCGTGATAGTTTCAAGCGCGTCAGATTGTTTATAGTGAGAAAAAAACTGTGCTGAGTCGTCGACCTAATTGTTTCTCTATCTCCACACTCAGACCTCCGTTCAAACCGGTCAGTTGTCGTAGCATCCAATGAGCTGATTTATTCTATACACGCCGCTGCTAGTCGTGTGTTTGCCGATGTCGAACATGAAAAAATGATTGGCTGGTTGTTGAACATGTGATTGGTTGATTCTTGGGTTGAGTAGGGGTTGCCTGATCAGGAAGCACCAAGGCTCAACATCATGTCCAGGGTAATCAATCGCTCCGGCCATTGGTGCTTGACCTAGGGTTGCAGCCGTGACCCACTACCGCAGCTGGACTAGGGGGACCTAGCGGCGCTGGAGTGACTCCGATGAAGAGAACCCATGTCTGACCAATTTGAATGCAATATTACCCCAACAGATGAAGTTCTGCCCATTTCCAGCTCCCAAATATGCCTTCAACATGATCGGTCCTCGGCAAAAGTATTGGCAGAACTTCTGCTCATACCCATTATAGCAGCTCCGTTATTTCCCACCCCCTCCTGTTTTGCTGTTGTAGAATTGCAAATACAACACGGCTGGACCTCACTGCGACCAGTGTGCACCCGGATACTACTTGGATCCTACCAGACCAGGCTTCGACGCCTGCCAGCCCTGTGAGTGTCCGTCACTTAAAAACCAAAATACTAACTCCTGCGTGGCTATTCCGGGCAGCCAGGAATTAAACGGGAAACCTTACGCCTGCCTGGACTGTGACAATAAGTGAGTACCTGTCAGACCGATTTCCCTGATTGGTGGCTTTGTATTGGATAATGCAGTCCTGTCCTTTGTCGCCTTTTAGCACGCGGGGAAGGTTCTGTGAAGTCTGTGCACCCTTCTTCTACGGAAACCCTCTGCTGGGTCAACCCTGTCGCGAATGTGACTGCGGATTCTCCGCCATTGGCTGCAACCCAGTCACAGGAGAGTGCCAGTGTGGCTATTACACCGCCGGACCGCGCTGTCTGGAATGCGAGCCCGGCAGCTACGGGGACCCCCTGATTGGTGAACCTTGTAAACGTAAGTGATGGAGCGGAACATCAATCCTTAGGTTGTTAGTAGCTGAAATCTCTGTGGGAAGTGAAATTAGTAGTTGCATTCTATCTTTCCCAACCTCGTAGAACAGAAAGTGTAGCGTTTACCGAAATATGCCTACTGTAAGGCTGATCGTTTAAGCGGCATTGCCAAATGTTCAGCACCAGAGACGGGTGAGTTTCGCTGAAATCCATCGTTATCAAGTTCGCGACTGCGTCTGCGGCCTAATAGTCAATGGGTTTTACTGTCTTAGAGTCGCTATAAGAAGCCCTTAGGCCATATGCTTAAATAGGCGCCTGACAGCTGTATAGCTGTCGTCCAACTAGGGTATACCATCGGTATAAGACGTTAGTAAACTTTGAAGACAGCTTTAGTCTCTAGACCGGTGTGTGGTGTTCATAAATCCATAGAGACCATTTGTGCTTTCGTCCAGTCGTCATGCAACTTCATTAGTGGAGTACATCTTATTTAGGCACTAAGCAGCGTCTTTTCGGTGTATTTTTGGGATGCCGGATCGCGGTTTTGTTTGCAGTTCCATGGCACACTCAATTTTTAGAAACACGCAATAAGGATTTCGGTTGATGTTTTATGATTATTCTCTTATTCGAACTGTAAATGTCTGATTTTATCCCTTAGTCTCAATATGGCTTGACAGATAAGATAGACCATGTTTCCAAACTGGATTATCCTCTTCTTAACCCAAGTTTCTCTGCAGCTTCGCCTTTGGTGTCCACTATGGTAATTTCGGAAGCTGTCTGTTTAATTATCGCTTCGAACGTTAATCGCAAGGTTGTGCAATGCATTTTTAATGTTGATGCGGCTTTTGCGAGTGTCTCAGCTTAAGTGCAGACTTGTAAATTTTGTAGTTATTCAACAGCAATCGACAGTTTTCTAATTAATTGTTAGTAATCGTTTTAGAACTGACCATTAAATGTCTTGTCTTGAGCTTTAACTTTCAAATCCTTTGCTTACTCATTTATCAACTTTTTATCCTAGCATATATATATATATATATATATATATATATATATATATCAAGTTAATTAAGGAAATTATTAAAGGCTGGACATACAGTTAGGTAACCGATACACGTTTTTAGGGTCATACCCCAAACGTCGAGGAAAGTCTGAGTCGAAGACTAACAACTACGGTAGAATAACCACGTAATTCCGATCCTTAAAACGAGTAGTACTACAAGTTGTAGAAATTTTTTATGGTAAAGGTGTTTATATTGTACTCCCGCATGACGCTGCTGTTTGACGCATCTGCAAGGGGATCGGCTCTGTAGGGGTACACCAGATGATGTTCTATGTGGTTTTTGGCATACTCCGCAGTCTTGGACTCGAATAATCATTGAAACTTTGGGTCCAACTCGTGCATTTTCAATTTTGTGATATGAACTATTGATTGGCAAAATAAAACAAGAAGTGAAATGAGGATGCTTCGCAAGACGATTGGGTGTCACTGGCCTCACAAGGACAGCACAATTTGATTCCAGAGACCTCTTCTGGTTTCATTACCTCGGATCCGAATGCATTCTACGACATATCTTATGTAGGGGTTTGTAATACCCTTAAAAGTACAAAGACGAGGAGGCAAGTTCAGCAGTCTAACTGTACTGAAGCTGTTGCTTCGGAAATTTTGTCGTTTTTATCGGCACAAATACAGCTTGATCAATAAACTCGTGCCCTTTTTTCGGAATTAACAACAAATCTTACAGTTCTGATTTTGGTACATATATGTAACGTATTCCTTGAAACTTGATGCCGGAAATTGAATGGATCAGTTGTAAACAACTAAAAATCGGCAAATTTTATTTATTTGAGAAACTTGTTTCAGAAAAACACTTTTTGCATGTATAATGTTCTTATTAATAATTTTATTCGTCCACATGTTTACAAAGTTGAGCCGAAATATTGTTTCCTTATATTTCAGCGGTTTCCAAAGCTGATAGCTACCCCAAAATAAGTTTGCGCATCCACACGTGTTGATATTTGAGAAGAGAGTAGTTCATAACACACACATTTTACCTTACGAAACGTTACGTCTTCAACATCTATTTTATCCTCCGTCTAAAGTTGATAAAGTAAGGTACAAGAAAGACTATTTTTTAATAATTGTACACGTTTTCTGATTTTTAAATTCAGATTGCAAAATCTATGCGCTCTGCTGCTCTAAAACGCAGTAATAACCTCTACTAGTAAGCTTTCGTTTTAACGCCCGATATTTTTCTGTTTTGCAAATAACTCTTATTTATCAGCCACTCTAGGTAACGAGAAACACACTGAATAACTCCTGGCTAAGTTTGAGTCCAATAACTTTGGTAAACACGTCAGCACTCACTCAGATTATAAGACAGAATGGATTTAAAAGGCCTACAAAGACAAGAGAGACTGAAATGACCATTTCTGGCTTATTAGCCATCTTCAGCCAGTCATATTCATCTTCAGGTTGTGCACCACTCGAAACTCGCACTTGCAACTTGCAGATCAGAAGCCCAAAGCTCTAGCCCAATGCGCTAAGGGCTCGTAGTCTTGCCCGTTTAGATTGGGAAAACGGATTTGCATTCCTTGATGAGTGCTCACCGGTCGCTAACGGAACTCACAACTGCAGGTTGGGCAGTGGGAGGTGCCGACGTAGAGTGAGGGTAGAGAGCCTTACGATGAGTTGCGGGAGGAAGGGCACCGATCATCGCCATGCCAGATCAGTGCGCCAAAACGTTTACTTTATTCAAATAACTCATGCAGTCTCGTAGTATGTTACACTTATATATTACTACGGCCAATGCGCCCACTCCCACATCAGACAACTGACTGGCTCGGACGGTGGTCTGATTGTGGGGGTGAAGGAGAGAGTGAGGCCGAGAGCTCAGTGCATTTTTCTCACTATAAATAATCTGAAGCACTTGAAACTATCACGGTGCACTAAAAGCCGTGGCTTGGAAGGTTGCCAACTGACGGGAAAACTCGGCTGACTGGCCGACTGAGAGTCAGGCTGCAATGGATCCTTCTTAATGTGGCCTTTATGGCACTCCACTCCGTGAGATCCGAGCCAGGTGTGGTGGTACGCCCAGAGGCGGCTCCGGCCGCACCAGCCACCTGCGTCCTCTCCCGCCTCCGGTTATCTTGACTTTGTCATGACACCGGGTTCAGGTGGGGGAGGAGGAGAGAGTGCGGTAGCTGCAGCGCAAGGTTACTACCACTTAAAACTAATTCACGCGCAAGTCATTGTCCTTGCATCACCATTCCGTGGAGCATACGGTGGACCTGGTCGTAATCGACGGTCGAACTGTCATATAACTACGGGGCCCCCAACCAAAAGTTTGGATAAATTTTGAAGTATGCGGCCAGATAATTTTTATATGAGCTAGTTTACCCTAATGTGGGCAGAAGATACACAATTTTTGCGATCTCGTACTTGTTATGTGGCTACTTAAAGGGAACCAACAAATAAACAAATATAACTAGAAAACTTCCAACATCAGAATGAATGTGATTTCTGCTATTTGCAACCTGACTTAATTTTGAAAAAAGGTAATGTCTGCAAATATATGCGAGGTAAATATTAAACGAAAGCGTTTTTACAGGGGTAGGTATATTGCATAACTTTTTAAATTGATAGTAGTCATATTACATACTTAATTTAGTTGCGGATGTTCATTTTTATCGGCGATGAGATTTCATGTTTGGGTGATCTAGAAATTTAACCCAAACGGTAGAAAGAGTGCCCAAGAACTCAACATATAAGGCTATGAATAATTTATTCCTATGACGTCTCTATCGGCGCAATAAAAGAAGAATCTGTTCATCTTAATCAACTGCATCTTCAGTTATATAAAAACGGTAGAAATACAGTCAATGCTCGTAAAACCGTGTTGGAATCAATGCTCAAAAACTATCCTATAAAGTAAAATTTTTGGTAGAGAATATTTATTCGCAAACTCCAATCTTCTAATGCAAGTCTACTTGTTCTGTTTTTGAATGAACAGGCTTTCCTTTCATTCAAACCCTCAGTTTACTCGCCTAAAGAATTTCAGTTTTAGTAATTGTCTGATTTTCTAAAATAGTTGATATTTCTAAACAATTTTATATTTATTTCTAAGCAATACTATGCCTTATTTATAAGAACGATCGTTTCATTACTGCTGTAAGAGATTGGGGAACGCAGCATGGGCCGCTTGTGAAAGTCATGAGATTATGTGTGTGCAAACTGATCTTTGCAGCTTGTGGATGCTACCCGAAGGGAAGTCGCTCACCGACATGTGACAAAGAAACTGGTCGTTGCGCCTGCAATCTGTTCTACGAGGGGCAGCGTTGCGATCGTTGCGTCGTAGGGCGCGGCAACGTACAGGAAGGCTGTCCTTTCTGCGTATGTGACCCCCTGGGCTCCGTTCCACAAGCGGTTGCCACATGTGACCCCGTAACCGGCCAGTGTGTCTGCAAACCTGGAGTCGGCGGAACTCTTGAATGTGATCGTTGCTTGGATGGCTACTACAATCTCGGATCAAATGGCTGCCAAGGTGAGTTACGCTTTGAAAATTATTTGGAACTAGGCTGTGTTTTAGGCCTGTCCCATTTATTTGTGGTTGGCACAATGGGTGCTAGACTCGTTATAATTTTATTAATCTTTGAATGACTTAAGATAGTGCATTCGACTTTTTCTGAAAGCTTACCAGAGGGAAAGTTAAAAAGCAAGCCTCCCTCTGGAATATTTGAATTGATTGCCAGTTTATAGGCTTAACTGGCCATTTAATTTAAAAATCACATTGACAATTCGTAGTCTGTTGTCTTCCCAACCATTAAAGGTAATATCCTTTCTATTATGAAACTAGACATGTCAGTAGAGTAATTTTCCGAATTTCAGAATGCCAATGCAGTAATCGTGCTCTGGAAACCACCTGCCATCCACAAACGGGACAATGCAAGTGCGGCGAAAACGTGACTGGATTGAAGTGTGATCGATGTCTTGTAAGTAGCGTTCTTCTCAGTAGGACATAACATATACATTACGAGACTACTAATATGATATCAGTAGCCACATTAATGTGCAAAATATTATATTGCAGCCCGGTTACTACTGGAATGGAAGTGAACCCTACTGCGTGCCATGCAACTGCGGCGCCGGCACGCTGGGTTCCGAAAGTAAATGTGACATGTATACCGGCCAGTGTAGGTGTGCACCTTATGTGACTGGTCGAAAGTGTGACCAATGCGAGCGTGGCTTTTTCGGCGCGTCGGCAACGGGTTGTCAACGTAAGTTGTGCGGATCTCAAAATCTGATAAATCGCATAGTTGAGCTACTAGCAGACGCCAGAGGTTTCTTCATCTTTAATTTCTTTTAGGTTGTCCAAACTGTCCTTATGGACTGATATGCGATCAGGTCACCGGAAAATGCATTTGTCCAAAGAACACCGAGGGGGATATGTGCGACCGCTGTTCCCCTAACTCCTACGACTTTAATCCAGTCAATGGTTGCAAGGTAAGCTCTCTTTCATCGCCACATTCAAAGCTTTCACTTCCTTGAGCCCAAAAAATCTCTGAAGTTCTTCCTGCTTAAATCATTTTAGGACTGTAATTGTTCGGCAGTTGGATCACTGGATGCATCTAAAGGCTGCGATGTGATCACTGGTCAGTGCGCCTGCAAGGCCGGCTTTTATGGACGTGCCTGTGATCGGTGCCAAGTCGGCTTCTTTGGATATCCAAATTGCCGCCCATGCATGTGTGACGCTGCTGGCAGTATCCGTAATGTCAGTCATTCGGATGCCGCACTATGCGATCCGGAGACCGGCGCCTGTGTCTGTAAAGCCAATGTTGAGGTGGGTGCGGCCGCTCAATCCTCGGCCTTTTCAGCCCTTTCGAAAATAAACCTCCATTCTATTTTGCAATTTAGGGTGATAAATGTGACCGCTGTCGTCCGGGCTCATTCGGTCTGAACGCTGAATATCCATTCGGGTGCTACGCTTGTTTCTGTTTCCCCAATGATGCGCCCGCCCGTTGTACCCAGCTAACGGGATACCGATCCGTACCCGGTCCAGAACATCGTCTCGAACTCGTTTCAACAGATAATCAGTATCTGCCGGGTGGACCGCTAGTCGATCTGCGAATGACGGTTGAGGCAAGCATTGGATCCCCCGCCATTCCCGATCTGACACAGGGTCAGAGTCAGTTCAAATGGCGGTTCTCCAAGAGTCTGCCTACCTTTTTGCAGATACCGGGACTCAGTGGACCGTTAGTAAGTGGTACAATCAGAAAATATTTATTTGGTTCAACATTTCCATTTCCGATCACATGGTTGTAAGCAGCCAGCCATTCCAACTCCCCTAGACCAGCCTGCGATTTAAGTGCTCTAATGATTGATCCAGGAGCCTTCGTTTTGTTGGTTGTGAACGGAAATATAGTTAACTTCCTGTTAGACTTGTATTTAAACCTATTCCTATCGTAGAACTGAAAGGGTCATTTCTGGTCGCACAAGAGGTAACACGATGACTAACGATCAATAATCGAGAAGTGTTTATCGAAAATGTTAAAGAAACTGGAATTGTCTTTTTAGCCATAATCAGACGGTAGTACAAGCACACCCTCGCAATTATACGGCTGGAAATCGAAATCCAAGTTAGTTGATCTGTGCAAAACTCTCTCACAACTTCGCTAAGTGATTGATGTCATGTCAGCTGAAAGTGGGAATAGTAAGACATAGGACCGATCAGCTGTACGGAAACAACCGGTGAACGCCTAATTATCATAGTTAATATTCCTGATCGAAACCGGGTGAGACAACGAGCTTCTAATCAACAGATCGCAAGTTCGAGCCCCGGGCGCCGCAGCGCCTGGGGTTGGGTATTTGGGCTGACGAGAGCTAATAAGCCTTGAAATGGCCATTCCTGTCTTTCTTGTCTTTGTTGGTCATGCATTCTGCCTATATATATATATATATATATATATATATATATATATATATATATATATATATATGCAGAGAGGAGACACGACAGAGAATATGGGTAGATTGATACAGATACGGAGCTTGTTTTGCTTCGGGAAGCCACTAGATCGGTGTGCGCCTATTCCTGTTTGAATATATATATATATATATATATATATATATATATATATAAAGCCAAACAAGTGCGTAACACTCACTAATGCGGTAAGGATCTCACTCGAGCGGGCGAACAAATGGGATCGAGTGAGATCCTTACCGCATTAGTGAGTGTTACGCACTTGTTTGGCTTGTTTATGTACCGCACTGCACAAGGCATATGATGTACTGATGATCGGTAATGACCGTGAAACAGCTGTCTACGTCTTGCCTGTTGCACTCTTAGCAACATATTTGTGCTATATATATATATATATATATATATATATATATATGGCAAAGACGTTATACCGTACTTCCGACATAGGTACTAGCTAAAAGCCCAGACAAGTGTTTCGCCGATGTTTCTGCTGCTGCGTGACACAGCAACGAGGGGTTCGGCTCCTCAGTGGGTCCCCCAGCGTTCTCTATGCGGTTTCTGGTATATGGACTCCAGAGAATAATCGGGTAAATAATTTCTGAAATTATTAAGTGCAGGACATGGAGTCAGGTGATTCGGACATGACGTTTTAGGGTCAGACCCGAAATTTCAATGAACGTTTGGGTCGAAGACAATCAACCACTGTGGAGTAACCACGTAATGCCCATTCTACAAACAAGTAGTACTACAAGTAGTATGAATCTTATATGGCAAAGACGTTATACCGTACTTCCGACATAGGTACTAGCTAAAAGCCCAGACAAGTGTTTCGCCGATATTTCTGTTGCTGCGTGACACAGCAACGAGGGGTTCGGCTCCTCAGTGGGTCCCCCAGCGTTCTCTATGCGGTTTCTGGTATATGGACTCCAGAGAATAATCGGGTAAATAATTTCTGAAATTATTAAGTGCAGGACATGGAGTCAGGTGATTCGGACATGACTTTTTAGGGTCAGACCCGAAATTTCAATGAACATTTGGGTGGAAGACAATCAACCACTGTGGAATAACCACGTAATGCCCATTCTACAAACAAGTAGTACTACAAGCTATTACCTATGTCGGAAGTACGGTATAACGTCTGTACGGTGCATCGCAGTATTTATTGGTTCGCAAGCAAACGCATACCGAGCCAGAACACAGCCTGAGCGAACCTATGCCACCGGCAACGACTCAGCAACCACCGATGAGACGTGCACGGACAGATGCAAACGAGGTACGAGAAACAAATATGCGGTTCCGGGACAACAAACGTGGGCAATGCATATGATATCAATGACCCTTGCCATCCCGACAGTTTCGGGATTATGCGGCCTTCATTCAGCCACTCGTAATCCTGACTAACAGATGATACTGGAAACACAAACATGCACTTGAGTTCGGCGTCGACAATCAACGTGCTGGGTCTAGCAGACGGGTCATAAGCACTTAATCGAACGGAAATTCATCAGTGCCTCGCCACCTGTTATTCTCTGTCTTTGCAGGTTGGGTATTTATTCAAACAGGAATAGGTGCACACCAATTGGTGTGGACAGCCTGCGCCGTACTCGAGTGCATGTTTGTGGTTCCAGTCCCAGCTGGTAGTCAGGGCCTTATCTCGGGTCTTCTCGCAATTTATATTTCGTCAAAGGGCACGGCGGAACACCGTTTGAAGATCAGGTCGGAATTCATTCTCTCATAAATTCTTTCTGTTTCTCCGAGTTGGACAACAATCCTCGTCCACCATGTAGTCCACACTTTTCGAAAAATAGGTTATTCGTCTTGGTGATTGAAGGTGCTTATCACCTGCGCCATCTCCGGTCTCCTTTATTCGAAGTTTGGCCATTACACGTGGCCCAGGTTGGGGAGCAGGAAGCACGAGTGGGATAGTTGCAACGCAAGTCCTTAACCAAACGCAACTCCTAGTCCCCGCGCCAGCCCTGGTGTGACGCACACGTTGCGGTTCTTCGAAATCGTCCGCAAAACTCTTATCGCAAGCCGAAACAGTCGTGTTTTAATGCTCAAGTCGATTTTTAGTTGCCTGATTGCTTCATGACCTGGTGAACGGTCACTTGATTGTAATCCTGTAACTGTTTAAGTTAATGGTCAGACACTAAAATATCACTCTTTCAAGTGGGAATTTGGGGATCCGAGATCGAGAAAATGGATCTGAACAGAAAAAAGAAGTGACTCACTAGCAGATAGAGCATGGTAAAATTAACGCCTGATAACCACGCTTCAAGAGGGGCTTTAGGGGTAAAACCCAGTAGATCTTAGTAAGCACTACTTCTGAAATTCAGTAAACACAATTTCTTTAAAGAAATTACTTCCTACAATATATTCTGCCAACATTTTGTCATTTTTTGCCCTTTCAGACTCGGAGTTACGGGTCTATTCTGGTAGAACTGCATGCTGACTGTCTTCCCTCCGGCAAATGTGGTATCATCACACCGACTGGGAAAACGCGGTCTCCGGTCGAGTCGCCATCTGTCGGTTCAGTTCGAACGGTCATCGAAGACCCCAACAGGGTCCACGCAAGAATGATTGCTTTGAACGGTCAACTGGAGTTCGAGTATCAACCGGTGGTTAGTCTTTTGTTTTCAGGTGTTCAGTAGACTTTTGATGCTGGCACCTTTATGGAAGCTAAGTGGATGTAGCTTGGTCACCTCGTAGAGCTTTTTAATGGTGATGAGCACTGTTTAGGGTGCTGTCAACTGGGGAATTTCTGCAATTCGTGAGAAGATGGGGCATAGGAGCTGGTGCTTGCACGCCTCTTGTGCAAACAAGTTGAAATTGACAGTAGGGCCTACTGAGCACTTCATCTTTTATTACTGTGCCCCGATCTCTCAGTTACCAACCCACAGGAAAGGGAAACTTAAATTCATTTACCAACTGCAATGCATTTGAGGGGCGCGCAACAGACGCGAGTGCGCGAGCACACGACTACCGGTGTATTGGCCAAACCTGTCTTCACAGGTTGTGGTCCATGGGTTTGCGGCTCGTGAGCAGTTCGACCTTGATGCTTTAACCGTCATAGACCGTAAATATACCCACCCAGGAAGACAGCTGGAAGATGTTAATATGTCGGGTGTTTACTCCTTCAACGACCACATTGAACACCCTCGGGCATGCGTGAATTTGCGCTACCAGCTTCCAAGTATCAAGGCCAATTTGGAAAACCGGATTGTGAGGTCCTACTACATGCGTGACGGACATGGTGTTTAAAGCCGCACAAACGTAGTTCAAATACTTAATTTTGCTACATTTTCGTATGGAAATAAAAACTGGTTTTGCTGCAGTAATGTTCTTTCTGCTCTACTGTCCTCGCCTAACGAACCAGACGCCACCGCCTCGAACTTCTGTCAGTTCCGGTGACCTGGGAGCTGAATATTATCCAATCTGGATGAAGGAGTCGGACTGGGTTCTCACACGGATTTCCACGCAGCGTCTTCGCGTCCGACCAACTCGGGCTGCTCTTATGTTGGCATTGACGAATGTGACGTCTTTCTCTGTGCGTTTGTTCATGCCCAGGGCCGAACCGAAGGTGGTCAGGTAAGTTCCCCCAGTGCGTATCTACGTTTCTAAAGTCGGAAACCGGAAGCGTACATTGCGGCAAATCATAACTATCAGTTTTTCTCTAGCCAGCCAACGGGTGTTTCTGGTGTTAATGCTGTCCAAGGACTCAGGAAGCGGCAATCTAAAATGCTCACAGCCTGCCTGCTATGAGAGTTGACGTCGTCAGTAGCTCAGTAAATTTAGGAAAATATATTTAACTGATTGGCGGCGGTCATCGTTCCATTTCAAAGAAAATTGTCCACAATGACAGTACGCATATATTTCATGCTTACGTTACCAGTAATCTAAATGGTTTGCTGCGACAGCTTACATTCACTAAATCCTGTAGAATTAGGAGAAATTGGAACCCTCCGATTGACTGTCTTTCGGGTGGTTTCAGCCCAACCTTGACATCCTGTGACTGCTGCCGGTCAGTTTGAGCGCCGTGTGGAGGAACCGCCCTAACCGACTCTTTAACGCATAAACCACTCGGGTTGGCTTATCGGCGTTACGCACGCTCACCTGGCTGTCATAGAGCACACTGTCAAGAGGAAGCAGAAGAAGAAGAAATCACCTGGTACAAAGCACCGGGGCAGCTCCATGGAAGCTTAGTCACCGGTGGATGCTGGGGCCTTCAATCGTGTCATCTAAATTATTATTTCGGGCATGGTTCGGATCCCAATCTTAGTAATTTTGGTGACGGTCTACATTACTTTTTGACTCTCAACACCGATTTGAAAAAAAGACCGTATGACCTATCAATGACGCTGCAAATGTTTTTCGGGTCCAGCAGCTGCTAGTCTATCGATGAACTAGCCGCATTATTCTGTGTGTTTCATGCACCAAAATCAATCACCCGGCAACTAAATGCCTGATCTTAATTCATGCAACCAAGCTCAGCATATTTACTCCATTGCTCTGCCATAGGTGAGCTATTTCTGCAAATGTGAATGCTTTGAGGTAATTTTCCCTTTATATATATATATATATATATATATATATATATATATATATAGCTTGCGACAGTGGATGACGTTTTCAACTTTGGAAAATATGTCGTTATTATGCTTTCCAATCCCACTTACAGTGTTAACTACCGCATCAGGAATGCAGTGCGCGACATCGGAACACAGCGTGGCATGTCTATCGCCACAATAGAGACCTGCACCTGTCCGCCCGCTCATGAGGGCGATCACTGTGAAGTGAGTCCTGAACTACTGACGAGTCGAGTAAATTTGCTCGCCATATCCGATAATGGTTTTTTGTACCAAATTTAGCTGGCAACCGACCTGAACTACTTCCCTCCGATTGTGGTGCTTCCCCAACCAGGGCATGTTGGCGACTACTATGATGACTTGGTCGATTGGGGTCAACCATCGCAGAATGGCACCATCGCCGCTGGTGGCGGTAAGTAGATGTTAAATACATATAGTCATATTATCCTACTGATATGAACGAAGTCATATGTTTTTATAACATGCAATATATTGTGTCAAAGACGGTACTAGGTCACTTCTCCATAACCGTTCTGGATTGTGCATCTATCATCAGGCTATTTGAGCTTTAAGAAATACCAGACGCAAGGCTGGCTTTACGAACGCGTCGAAGGCATTGCTACCTAAAGATCATACACTCCATGTTCGCCAGCTTCTCGCCACTGATTGATTGAAAATATTTGATCAAATGCCGAATGATATAAAGTACATGTGTTTGAGGCGGTTAACCAGAATAGGAATACGCGAAGGCGATCTTTGGAACTATTTGGCTATGCACTCAATTATTTGAACCTTCACGCGAACCGCCGACTCTGTTGTCCCACACCCACTCTGCTATCAGCGCGGTAAGCGGCTGCCCGCACGTGATCTTTACCACGCATTTCGGGAGGCCAATGCCTCTGTTTTAACCCATTCTTCTCTGCACACGTATCCGATTTTGGTGGGAGAGTATGCCAGGGCTCAATCTCCCTCTGGCAGACCCCGTCTGTGAAACATCTGTGCCGTGTGCGTGCGCATGTATATTGGATGGAATTGTTTATGACAGAGCAAAGGAAGGCAGAATGAGCCAGAAAAATCTCGCTTGTTTCAGGAGGCCAATGCCTCTGTTTTCACCCATTCTTCTCTGTACAGGTATCCGATTTTTGGTGGGAGAGTATGCCAGGGCTCACTCTCCCTCTGGCAGACCCCGTCTGTGAAACATCTGTGCCGTGTGCGTGCGCATGTATATTGGATGGATTTGTTTATGACAGAGCAAAGGAAGGCAGAATGAGCCAGAAAAATCTCGCTTGTTTCAGGAGGCCAATGCCTCTGTTTTCACCCATTCTTCTCTGTACAGGTATCTGATTTTTGGTAGCAGAGTATGTCAGGTCGCATTGGACTCTGTTGGAACCTCGCAGACTTCCACATAATGCCAGGTAATATAGGTAGATAAGAAGATGAAAGGGGAAAGCCAATCAATAAATAATTACGCACAGTTTTAACCGCTTATTTTCGTAAATGATTGTGAAACCCGCTTGAAATGCTAATTGTTTTTTAAAACATTTGTCTAATGGAAAATGTATCAATAAAAATTCATATTGTTTTCCCAAAGAAGTTATTCACCTTCTTATTTTATTTCTTGGATAACCGGCCTTTCAATATCAGTGATTCGCCACCTGTCATTCTCTATCGCTGCAGATCGGATATTTATTCAAACAGGAATAGGTGCACACCGATCTATTGGCTTCCCGAAGCAAACAAGCTCCGTATGGGTGGCAAAGGTCACGAACAGGCAACCAATTACCAGGCCGAAGTCGGCCAAGATATAATTGCAGAGAGTAGAGACAACGGAGAATATGTGTCGATTGATACGGTCTGTTTTGGGCTTACTCTGCCTTCATTCAGCCAATCATAACCCTGACTACCAGCTGGGACTGGAAACACAAACATGCGCTCGAGTACGGCGCAGCTCGCCCACACACTGGTTCTAGCAGATGTGTCATATGCACTTCATCGAACCGAAGTTCATCAGTTCGTCACCACCTGTCATTCTCTGTCGCTGCAGATCGGATATTTATTCAAACAGGAATAGGTGCACACCGATCTATTGGCTTCCCGAAGCAAACAAGCTCCGTATGGGTGGCAAAGGTCACGAACAGGCAACCAATTACCAGGCCGAAGTCGGCCAAGATATAATTGCAGAGAGTAGAGACAACGGAGAATATGTGTAGGTTGATACGGTCTGTTTTGGGCTTACTCTGCCTTCATTCAACCAATCATAACCCCTGACTACCAGTTGGGACTGGAAACACAAACATGCGCTCGAGTACGGCGCAGATTTCCCGCACACTGGTTCTAGCAGATGGGTCATATGCACTTCATCGAACCGAATTTTATCAGTTCCTCACCACCTGTCATTCTCTGTCGCTGCAGATCGGATATTTATTTAAACAGGAATGGCTCGTGCCGATCTATTAGCAGGTACTGACAGAGACAAAGGAGCCTGGAATGACCATTTCTGCGTCGTGTTCAACTCACGTGCCCGTTTGCTGTTGACCGGCTTTTGTTTCTCGTCATTCGGTGATCTGGTCAGTTGTTGTTGCCCTACCTTACAGTCGTGTTGGTAAGGCTGCTAGCCACGATTTTCTCCGCCCCTTTTGTGGGATGAAATTCCATGTTTGGGGTCAGCATATGACTCGAGGACCAATTTTTTAGCCTCGGTCTACCGCCTTTACTCTCGCAAACACGAAACTCTGGTTCTGTTTTCGTAGGCGCTCATAAGCCAACGACAACTTCTCCCTACGATCGATTTTATGCTGGTGTTCACGCTACCCTACGCCAAGGCGTTTGTCAATTTTTCGCAGCCTCCCTGTTTGTGGTATGGTGTGCTGTAGATGAGTGTTTCCTCTCTTCGGACCTCAAAACCTGCTGTCTGATGAGCCATGCCAATTCTAAAACGCTTCTTAATTGTCCAAGTCGACTCCACGACGTTCTTTATCTTGAAAATTTTAAGCCATCGCTTTGACTTTTCATCGGTTGATGGAAGTATTTGGATATTATTTGGAATTTTTAACCTCCTGCTTTTTTACTCTCCCCCCACTCCTCCACCTGATACCTAGATCCCAATTTCGACTACGAGGCCGAGGTTAAACACTGTGAGTGTAATGGAAAGGCCTTCAAGTGCGACCGAATCACAGGGGCCTGTCTTGACTGTCGGGACAACACCGCGGGCCGAAACTGTGAAGTTTGCGTGGAAGGCTACACCGGTGACCCGACAGCTGGCACGGACTGCGTCAAATGTCGCTGTCCCACAGACGCCACAGAGTAAGTGACCCGCGAGGAGACTGAGATGCGTAAAAACAACTCTTAGAGGACTATGCTGTACACTGAATTAGTACCGAGGGTTCGTTTCGTCGTGCGAATTTTTCCTACAAAATCACGATCAGTTTAGTCACATATTCTTATCGCTATATGCCTTTGAAACATTCCGAAATATGTCTAGTTCTTCTTTGCCCAAACCAACACACTTTCAATCGTCAAGGGGTCACTTAGAAGACATGCTGGTTTACAGAATGACTGTTAAAATGCAAAATAGGGTGTAAACATATGTTGCGCGAAGGAATATTGACGCAGGCAAGTGAGAATGACTAGTCATTTCTGTTTATATTTTTCAGGTTCGAGGCCCAGGTTGGTTGAGGATGGCTAATAAAGCACAATTGGCCACTCATGTGCGACTCCTTCCTGTATATGCTGCCTGTAAGGGCTCTAGGCTGAGTCCCAGGACAGCTTTAAGTTACGTCGGGGTCACCAATTTCGGGGCAGCTTAAGCCCTTTACGCGACTTCAGCTACTAAAAACCGTAGGCATGGTCCCGGATAAAAAGGAAAGGAGGCTGATGTCGGCTTTGCAGGTGATTGGCCGGTTTGGACAGTGGTGATTGGTCAAGAACTAGACTGCTACTGATACGCACGTGCAAATCTTCGGGAGAGACGCATCTTTGCAATAGGCGTACGGCGTAGATCCATTGCATAGAGACACTTGCTAAATATGTCGTCTAGTGCCTAAGAGCATTTAATTTTCCACGAGACCTCCTTTTTTAATTAGATGCATAGTTAAATATAGTAGCCAATGTTTTTCATTTTTGGCATCTGCGCACAACTGAGAACCGTCTGTGACCGATAGATGGGTAGACTAGTGTTATTCTGCTCATTCCTCGGTTTCATCCCATCTGAGCTGGAGGGCTGCGCATGTTTGCGTCTCGCTGGCCCTCGGAGGATGCCATATCTCTGTGAGTGTTCTCCTCTTCGTTTTGCAGCTTCAGCAATTCCTGTCTTCTTTCATAGTATTTGGAGGCTGTTTGTCTTGCGTAATGCGATCTTGGTCAGGGCTTGGAGTAGTCTCAAGCACCGCATCAAATTTTGCTGTTTTGACGGATACTTCGGTGTCTCACAATGTAGTTGCGAACCTCACATTGGCATTCTCTGTGACGGCCATATCACACCGATTTATTTTCCTTGATTTAACTTGAGGAAGTTGAGCAATTTTGGTTTGCTCTTTGATTAACTCACAAAACACGGTACAGAAACACTGTTTTTTTATGAAGTGAGTCAGCTTTCTAAGTAATACCCCTTTGGTGTTTCAGTTACGCTATCACATGTCATCCGTCGATACCGGGTGATCCAATGAGTACTCACATTTGTCAGTGTCGGCCTGGCTACGCTGGCGAGGTCTGCGATCGATGTGACACGGGTTATTACGGTGATCCTCTACTAATGGTTCCGTGCAAGCCTTGTGGTTGCAATCCTTCCGGATCAAGAAGCCAGCGTTGCAACATGAAGACTGGTCAGTGCTCTTGTCTGCCCGGAATCATGGGTAGGCAGTGTGATGAATGCCGACCAGGACACGTGGTTGACGGAGGACGCTGCATTGGTTAGTCTGCGTTTCTGATTTGTGTCATAACCGACTGGTCCGTTTTCTGTCGATGTAGACGACGCCACTAGCTGCAAAGCGTAGAAACACTGTTGGAGCCATCTATTGCTTATTATTCTTCTGCAGAAAATACTAGCGACTTACCGATCGCCTAACGTTGATATATATATATATATATATATATATATATATATATATATATATATATATATATATATATTATGAATCGTATATGGTACATATATTATACCGTACTTCCGACATAGGTACTAGCTAAAAACCCAGACACGTGTTTCGCCGATGTTTCTGCTGCTGCGTGACGCAGCAACGAGGGGTTCGGCTCCCCAGTGGGTCCCCCAGCGTTCTCTATGCGGTTTCCTGCACTTAATAATTTCAGAAATTATTTCCTTGATATATATATATATATAACCCATTCATCTCAGGAAGAGAACGAAGTTCTGGTGCACAATATGTCATCGAAACAGTTGTCGCCTGCACAATTAAAAGTGCTGAGTCATTAAGCTTGCTTTAACATCGCAGATTGCGATCCGGTCAATCTCGTGGCCACTGTCGAGTCGATTCTCAAACAAACCGGGGAATCCGACGAAAAAATCACCTTATTCGGCAGCAGATAACCTCTTAGATGCTGGCGCACAAACCACGCGCAATCATTTCCAGAGCGGAACAGAGTACCCTCAAGACACTGAGGGCTGACACCAGCATCGTGTTTCTGCCAGCCGACAAAGGACGCTCCACAGTAGTGTTGAATAAGACCGACTACATCCAGAAGGCCGACGCCTTACTTGAGGACCAACAGGCGTACCTGCCATGTGACGATGAACCGATGAAGAAACTTGTAACGGAACTCGACTAGATACTCGCCGACATGCAAAAGAACAAGGCCATCACTAAGTCGGTACGACTGGCCATTAAACCAATAGACGCGGCAGCAGCAAGGTTCTACGGACTACCGAAATTCTATAAGGCTGGCACCCCCCTCCGGCCAATCGTGTCATTGCGCGGTGCACCAACCTTTCATCTGGCGAAATGGTTTTTCCGAAATTTGCGGTCGCTCACCTCGGACGCGACCACGATGGTCTGTTCAGCAACTCACTTCCTGGAGCAGCTCCAGGGAGTGCAATCGTCCATCGAAAACCCAGTGGGGACCTAAAAACGACGGTGTATATGAAGGCCACCAGTACCCGCCAAATCCTGAGCTTCCATAGCAAACACCCGCTATGCCACAAACGCAACTGTGTTCGAACACTATACAAAAGGGCTGAAACACACTGCAGCGAGCCAGGCGAAAGAAAGGCAGAACTTTGATACCTCCAACGCCTCTTCATGGCCAACGGGTATCCCCGCAACTTCAACGAACGTAGCAGACATTGCAGGCAAAGCCGAAGGCCAGCGACCGAACAGCCAAATATATGGCGAGCGTGCCATACATTGACGGTGTTTTGGAGGCGGTCTCCCGTCTCCTAAGACCGATGGGGATCGGCATCGCCCACCGGCCGGAGTCAACCATTCGACATCTGGTTATGAGGCCTAAGGCCCCCCTGCCCCGAGGTGAAACAACAAACGTCATCTACCGGGTTCAAGGCAATTTCTGCGCAGTCAACTACATTGGAGAAATCGGGAAACGTCTACAAACCCGGGTCGGAGAACACATGAGGGCGGTAAGAAGAATGGACCCGCTCTCTTTGGTGGCGGACCATTGCGCAGACTTTGGACACACGTTCGCCTTCCAGAATGCTGAAATTCTAGGTCGGGGAAGTGACCGCGTGGCAAGGGAAACAATCGAGGCTTGGCACACGGGAACAACCTCCATCAATCGTTGTGTGACGCTTCGTACGTCCTACCAAGCCCTCCGGACGCAGCTCAATGATCGAAAGAACCAACGTGAACATGGGCCTTACGTGCATCCGAACATGGGTGAGTCCATGGCGGACACGCACGCAATCGCAACACAACCCAGACCCGACGAAGGAACAGTTATCGCCTTGGCCAGCTCAACCACTTATCCGGTAGGTGCGAATACACACGGAGGTGCGATCGCAAACAAGATTACCAGCCTGGGGCGGCAGCTTCGAGGGATGAGGGTACTGACGAATACTGCCAACGTGCGAACGCCGGCCCCCGACCAGATTGAGAACAAGCCATCACCTGCCCTCCCCCAGTCCACCACGGACTCAGTGAACAGGCAAAGGATGATCACCAAGGATGAACCACCACCCTGTTCATCAAGCAGAATGATGACTGAGAATCTCCACCCCCAACCCGGCCCCTACTCCACGCAAATTCAAAAACCTTAGTAATCCAGTATTACCCAAAATGTTAAAACCTAAAAATATTGTAAATCGCGGTAGAATACTTACCTCCGACGATGAAATCCTGTTTGATTTTGAAACGTCAGGACAATAAAACCATGGTTCCCGTGATCACCTCTTCTTCTCATATATATATATATATCAGAAAAATAATTTCTGAAATTATTAAGTGCAGGACATGGAGTCAGGTGATTCGGACATGACTTTTTAGGGTCAGACCCGAAATTTCAATGAACATTTGGGTCGAAGACAATCAACCACTGTGTAATAACCACGTAATGCCCATTCTAAAAACAAGTAGTACTAACCCGTGTAGTTGTTGCTTTGTGCGGAAAAATCAAATCCAAGTGGCACACAAATTAACGACTATATTACGAAATCGGCTTGTATACGCTAAGGATAGGGTTGGCTATTTAGATAAAAAAGAAGTCGTATACAAGATTTAATGTAACAACTGCAATGCGGTGTATTTTGGTCAGACAGGAAAGTAAGTCTCACGCGCATACATGAACATCAATTGGCAGTAAGAAGGCGAGATCACTTGGCTCAAGTTGCCATGCATACGATGGAAACTGGACACAAATTTTTCTGGGACAAGACCCGCATTGTTGCCTCCTGTCCGTCTAAGAAAGGCTGAGAAATTTTAGAGGCTGTTTTCTTAGTTAACTCATGCATCAACCGACACATCGAATTGGACCATGTGAAGGGCAACCTGAAATAAAGCAGGAAGAGGCGAGAGCCAATCAAAATGGAAATACACCCCGCCAACGACAACCATTGGCAGGAATGACCAAGCGATATCGATTTTCCGGCACGTTTTAAATTTCAACTGCTTTTTGCACACTTACCACAAGTCTGACGACGACCTGGGGTACCAGCGTCGAAAATTTACATAATAAAGTTATTTATTGTCTCCTAAAGAACGTCTTTGCTTCGATATATATATATATATATATATATATATATATATATATATATATATATATGCGCAGAATAACATGACCGACAAAGACAAGGGCGACTGGAATAGCCATTTCTGGCTTATTTACCGTCCTCAGCCAGCCATAACCGGTCGGTGAGTGCCTACTTACCATTGTTAATATTCCTAATTGAAACCTGTAAGACAAAGAGCTCGTGGCGCAGTGAGGTAGTGTTTAACTTCTAACCAAGAGTTCGCAATTTCGAGCCTTGAGTTGGGTATGACTGGCTGATGACCGCTAATAAGCCAGAAATGGCCATTCATGTCTCTTTTGTCTTTGTCGGTTATGTTATTCTGCCCATATGCTTAGTCACTCTGCGGCTGCTCGCGTGGTTTGAGAGTGAGCCCCTCAGCACAACGGGACAAGTGAGTCTTGTAACCGATCCATGAGCGTCTATCGGGTTAGCTTTAGCTTTGGAGTGACATTGAAGTTGTATGCTGTATCGGGGTATTTAAACAAGAATATTGAATTCAGTGCTTTTCCCCATGTTTCTCGATCTTTTCTACTTAATCCCAGCCCCACCGATAAAACCCTATACTATCACTGGTCCCGTATAACGGGGCATCATCCCTGTGGGCTTGCTATGCTAGAGTTTTTAGGTCATTTCGCAATCTCTCGAGTTTTTTCCACCCCGTACCCAGTTTAGTTTAGCAAGTTTCACCGTCATCTTCCGGAAACTGAAAGAAAACGTAAATTGAAAACTCATCCAAGTTTATTTGTCAAAAAATTCTTTGCCTAACGATATGCAGGTAGATGATACTGCCTTGACGACTTCTTTTCGATTTACGCGTTTTTATTCGATTATCTTTTGACCACAGATTGCCGTGGCGAATGCACTGGTGAACTGCTCCAACGAACGGACGAGATAGAGTCAGAAATCGATAGACTTGACCTTGCTGAACTAGCCAATCAGGGACTGGGTGGACTTCAGCGGCGCGCCGAAAAGCTGAAGACAAGATTCTCAAGACCGACCATCGAGCGAGAAGTCAGCCTAATCGACAAGGCCGGACAGATGGCAAAGGAGATCGCACGAATCACCCTCGCCACCAGGTCCCAGCTGTCTGCCGCAGCAAATCAAATCGACGAAGACAGCTGCAACAGTTCCAATAACACTATTTTAGTGCAGAGGGAAGCAGCCAAGTTGAATCGTAAACTCGAAGACTGGATGAAATCTCTTCGTGCCCTCCAACCGGGCGTGATAGACGAGCAGACGAGTAGAGAATGGCATGAAGTAGCTCGCATGGTGCGCCAAGAAATAAGTCAGGTAAATCTGGCTCAGGATCTGGAATGGGCCAATGAACTCCGGGACGCTGGAAAGGACTTGGAGTCACGCCTACAGGCTGTCATAGATCGTATTAAGCTGGCTGATTTCAGCTCACACATAGAACGACTGGCCCACTACCACAATGAACAAAAGAGTCATCTCGACAATCAGGAAGCCCAACTTTACAAGATGGGGAATGTGACCCATGAAGCATTGGTGGAACTCAAGAAGGCTCAGGTAAGTTCGATCCAAAGTTCTTACCTGTAACTTCTTCTATTATTTTACCGTTTTTATGTGCTGCTGTGCTCAGTCCAACCTAGACTTTGTTGTTTACAATCATCTGATTCGAAAGGCACTTACAAAGGGAATGCCTTTGCGTGCAAATAAGATGGCAAACACTCTCAAAATACCTTGACGATAAGCGGTATGTTTAAAAAGCTTTAATTAAATCAGGCAGACGTTTACAAGTGCTAAGATGAGTTGAATGTGACTTATATATCCTGTTTATTGGCTGAAATCTAAAATACATGCGTGTGCTCGATGAAGCAAATGCTATTTCGACCACTTCACATGTTGAGCTTTAGTACCATCTTAGAATGCTCCTTAATAATTTGTTTAAAATAGATGACCTACCAATAGATTTAGACTTAAAGTTATCGATTCACTTTCGATTTTTCGCAATTATTTTCTTACTGTGGTCGCACGCGAATTCGGTCAAATTTGCTTGGATTCAGACCTCATCTGACCCCTGTATGATTAGATTTGAACTTAATGTATCGCTAACCTTCTGTATTTACCTCACTGCACAAGGTATATGGCATACTGATGAGCGTTAGCAACCGTGAAGCAACTGTTCACGTCTTGCCTGTTGCACATTTAGCAAAATTCCTGTGTATTATATGTGGCATGTGTCCGATGACACAACGTTCGTTTGTCGCCATTAGCAAGGTGGCAGGCTGACAGAATGGGATCGAGTGAGCTCTTGACCACACCAGTGAGGGTCACGCGCTTACTTCACTTCAATCTATCATCTGCTCTCATATTGATTCCAGCAGGTGAGATCCGCTTGTACACAAAGTGGGACCTGTTATTTGCTACCTTTTACATCTGCGCATGCCTTCCCAGTAACTGCTAATGTTCGTTGGTTAATCTCATTAGGACAACCTGAATAACCTCCAAGATCTGATGAGTGACGCTGTTGGGAGTTCTTTAAATCAAGTACGTGAGAACCACACAAGCTTCCGTCGAGAACTGGACCAACTGCGACAGGCGCGTAACGATTATGAGTCTGTAAAGGTGCCGGAAGCGAATAACTTGGCCGAGGAACTTGAAGAGCTGCCTTCCTTTGACCGCATTCCCAACTCCCCACCACCGGATGCCATTCAGAAGGCCGTGCAGCTGGAACGCACAGGCGAGGCCATTAAGAGCGCTGTCGACTCGCCTGGCGTCGAGAGTGTCCTGGAGGCGCGCGAAGCCTACCGCCAGATCGCTGAAACTCTACAACGAGCACGGAATCTTACCGATGAAGCCCAGAACGCCATGAGAGATAGCCAGGCTGCTCAAGGAGATTCATCTGTAGATACCATGCTCAGTGCCGTAGAGGCGCGTCGACAAGCGATGCAGGTCAAGCTGGATCAAATGGCCGAGAGAATGCAGGAGGAGAGTTCTGTGAGCAGATCGAGTGAGGGAAAGTTGGCCAACTTGCGGGAATCGCTAACTTTGCTATCCACGGTCGCGGATACTGCGATTACGGACGCCATCAGAACTGACGAACTGGGTAAATTATAGAAAGCATAAATCATAGAAAAAGACGTTTGAACTGTATTTTAAGTTTATATTTTGTTCATATTTATTTTTGATTATTTATAATCGCTATATAACTATTTACGGTTGTCCTAAGTCACGCGACCATGCATGACAGAAGATGTATGTTCCATGCTCTAAAATAATGTTACTCAAAAATAGGGCGTAGTATGTTATATGAGGCGAAAATTGTGGATGGGAATATGTTTCAGGAAATGTGTTAGGTTCGGATGTCGTGGTGGTACAGCCATAAGTACCACCACGACATCCGAACCTAACACATTTCCTGAAACATATTCCCATCCACAATTTTCGCGTCATATAACATACTACTCCCTATTTTTGAGTAACATTATTTTATAATTGTTTGTCCGATGCCCTGCAGTGTGTCCGGGGAGATAACCCTTTGTCCAACGTCCATTATATGTCAGCCTTTTTAATTTACAGTGTCACTGACATCAATAGGGAGCTCAAAGGCTTCGCCTATATTTCCCTTAATAAAACTGAACTGAACTGAAATAATCCTCGACAATTCTTAAAAAAGAATTACTGAAATATAACAGTAGGCCCTTTTGATGCGTGTATTTGCAGTTGATTTTGATTGAGCCACAAGCATTGAATCATGTACCATGCGGTAAGACACCCGTACTGCGGGTTGCATCCAGATTTAGAACGTCCAATTGTAAATTGATAATGCTATTTCTAACGGATAAATATCACTTTATACGGAGTTAAAGACAGTCATCAATTCCAGAGAGTGTCTTCGTAGCTTGGCCTATAGTGGACTCCGTACTTCGTTTTTGGCTCGTTTATCCTAACGCAAATGAGGGAAATTTTGAGATAAACTTAGCCATTGAACTATCCTATCTTACCAATAGTTACCACGTTGTATGGTAATTTTATGAATCTTTTAATTGGATCCAATATTTGGATATTGTTTCCTCATCTACACGTACAAAGTTCCTACTTGACACACAAGCATATTTTTGTATGCAACTCTACATAACACATGCCTGCAAAGATTCTTACCTTGGGTGTAAAGCTAGAAGAAACGAGGGCGATCTCAGGAAAAGTAGAATCTTTAATGGATCTAAGCCTCTCGTAAACATTTTATAGGCCAGCAGCATATCAAATCAGTGGTTGATGACGTTGAAGTCCGATTTTTCGTCCTCTATCGACTTCAGCGTTGGTTTCTTTTCAACGTATCCTTGCATTTTGGTGCTTCCAAATGAGAACTGACGATGACACGTGCGCACTCACATTCATAAGTTGCCGTTGCCAAAAGCAACGCAAGCGTCTTACTGTCTGAGTTTGTGCGTTTGACCAACTTGCTGAGTCTCCCTCTACTCTTCGCTATTTGATACGCCTTTGGCAGAGGCTACCCAACCATGTCAGCCACTGTACCCACTGTCACTCCCAGACAACCCAAGAACGCAGACAGTTCATTTGACATGGGAAAATGGCGACTGGAAGGCACACTTTGGGAAATCCACTTGCATAGCGCTCATATGTATAAATAATACCGTCTTACTTGCTTCACATAAGTCAAGTCAAGTCAAGTTTATTAAGGGAAAGATAGGCAAACGCCTTTGAACTCCCTCTTGGTTACAGTATGGCTAAAAAGCCTCTGGTACATCATGAAAATGTAAAAAAGTTGGTTTACATAAAAGCGTGCGGAAAATAAGCAGCTGTTGGCTCATCGAAAAGGGTAAACATAAATGTGTACTTGCATATTACGAGTAGCATGAGTACATGATATTGTTGGTGACGAGATTCTCGTGAGTGAGGCATATGCGACGCACACTTATTATGAAGTCATCGAAGTACGGACTTAAGAAACAGGTCGTGCAAGCCACGTGCTGATGAGTCCGTTTGCTGCACCTTCCATTGAAGGACTTTGAGCATAAGAACAGAGTGAGGTATATATTGCATAAGCCTGATTTTGTAACTTTGCGCGATAGTCACTACTACGATCTCTTCTGGACATTAGGGTTTGTCGCCCATCAGTTGGACGTTCGTACATTCGTGTCCTACTACCTTAAATAACCACGCACAAGTTCGGTAATTGCTGAAATAACTTATATAAGTGTGGCGTTTTCATGTGAACTGAGTTATGCCTTTTAAATGTTTGTTAGTTTGTCCACAAGTTCTGGTTGATATGTGGGTTTCAGAGGAAAAATATATACGTGAACTCTGTCATGCCCTCGTAATCACTCAATGCCCTGTTTTTTGCAGTTTCTCAGTTGAAACCCCTTGTGGACGCAAGCAGACCAAAACTGGACACAATTGCGGAGGAAACTCTGCGAGATCGCCAACAATTGACAGATATGGAGCAGCAGGTTCTAGCGGTTGAAAAAAGGTACAACGAGTTTGAGGGGACGGCCAATCTTGCCGGTAAGTTTCTACGGCTAACATGCCAATCTACCAGCCATCCCTATTTTCTTTAAACTGTAAAATCTGCTTCCTGTAAGTTTTAGCATTTCGCAGTCCCGCATGCAGCTTATTAGTTTCTTACTTTAGTTGGCGACTTAAATTGGCAATGCCCTAGAAAACCCTATGGTTTCCATACACACATTCTTAAAACGTTCCTCTATTAAAATGGTATTTACAAACTGTAAGTAGTATTGTTTTTAAAAGAAAATCCTGTCTCTAGCTGACGTCGTTCGGGTTCAGGTTGTCTTAAGAAAACAAGCGAAACATAAAATTACCCAAGCATTTCTTAAACAGCTGTCGGAACATCGCCTCCACAAAGGATTGAGAGAGCTCATTCCAATGTTCTACTATCCGTTAGATGAAGAATTCTGAGCAGAGGTTCAGCCTGGACATTTTTATTTGCAGCTTCCCTGAGCTTCCAAGGCTATGCCGCGGAAAGTGCCACTTAAACATGTCCTCATAGCGCAGCCCTTGCTCAGTACCATATATTCACTTGTGAACTATAAAACGTTCACCTCTTTGTTGCCTGTTACACAGAGGGACTAGGTTGCGGCATTTCAGTCCTATATATGAGTCAAATTATAAACTTTTTATTAGCTTTGCAGCATGAGGGTGAACTTTCTTGAGACACATTTTGTCTTTCGCAAGCCATGGCCACGCCTGTATGCCATATTCTAGGTGGGGTCGAACAAACGTGACGTAGATTTTAAGCTATAAATGCCCTTTAAATAGCGTGCGGTACTGCCACGGCTTGATTGTAGCCTGGACGCATTGTGATACTGGCTTTAGCTTGCCCTGTATCCAAATGCTGAGGTTCTTCTGTGAAGACTCTATGGCCTTTTCAGTGCTTTTCATGTAATATGCCCTCCTGCTGTCGGTTAAATGGCAGTTTTTTAGATGGACATGGAGGATGGCACACGTTTGCACATTGAAGACTAGAAGCCATCCCTCGATCTACGCTTGGAGTCTACAGGTTCTTTTGAAGGACTTTCTGGTCATTCGGACCTGTTTAGACAGCGCCTTCCCGGCGCTAACCAAATGTAAATTCTAGTGACTTGTGGAGCTTGACGTCATTGGCAAACCTGCCTTTACCGCACTGCAGTCCCTGAACGCTGTCATTCGAATGAAGGAGAAAAATCAATCACCCAAAGAGGCACTGTCTAAACATTTTGGCTCTTTTCCACTGCGAAGACTAGAACCATGTTGTCATTAATTGCTCAAGAGACAGATGAAATAGACATTGCTAGCTCTGTCGACAGCTCCTTCAATATCGTCCCAAGAATCTCATCCGGTCAGAGAGACCCGCCTGGTTTAATTGGGTGAGGCCATGTCTTACATATTCGGCGGAAAATGCAATGGTTGTAATGATGGCAATATCTTAGCCCCTTTCAGCTGCCTGATTTTCTTCAACCATAACCTCAGATCGAAGAAAATGGGACAATACTTTTACTTTCTGAGGTCGTTTAGTTAATACATTTCCAACGCTATACTTCAGACTCACAATTTCGTCTCTGGGCTTTCTCCCACAGCAGGTGTACCCACAAAACCACTTCGGAAACTTTGTGGCTTCTGCTGTCAGTCGAAGCTCGAAGGCACTTCTAGCAATCCATATTTTCTTACGGAATTCATATCGTTGCTATTTAAGTACTGAAAAATGATATGGGTTATTGCATTGGCTTTATTTCTTCTTTCTGATTCTTTTTTTTATCGTTGGTTTGACAGATTGATTTTGGGCACATGGTCTTGTTATTTGCATTGAGAAATGGACAGGCAGTAGGTTTTTCTAGGAGACCAGTAGTCGAGACTACAGTGAGCATTTAAGGTTTATTAACCGTAGTAAGTCAGGCTTGCAACCCCGATGTCCTGAGATTTAAACCCAGCTAATTTGATCTCAATCACTTCCACCTGAGGTATGGGGCCACGTATCCCTTGAATTAATCACGAATTTCAGTCTGTCAGTCTATCCTCATTGAGATTCACTATGGCGATGTCTAGTGCCCTCAAATATAATGATCTGTCGTCACTGAAGACACGCGTGGGCCGATCTATTGTCATTGCGAGTCACAACAACTAGTCTTTAGGCCATCAACTGTGCAGGTTTTAGCTTGTAAAACCAGTGCAACACGTGATTGTTGAGGCTCCGCATTACAACCGAGAATTTTGAATGGACCTGGAAACCAAAAATAGGCATGTCAGCTCAGGCATCTGCGTAAGGATAGTTTTATGTTGTTTACTATAGGGTCTTCAAAGGCGATGCCTATTGCTTTCAAATATACTGATCTGTACGGAACGATGGGAAATTAAAATTCACACTAGAGACGCCTCAGTTGGGCTATTGTCATTGCGATTCTGAAGGAATTGTCTTAATGTTATCAATTGTGTCGACTTTAGCTGTTATTACCTATGCAACACGTGATTTTTGACGCTGCGCCTTACAACAGGTAATTTTTAATGGGCATGGAACCGAAAAATTTGAATGTCTGCTCAGTCATGAGCATAAGGATTAATTTTTGTTGTTTAATATCGTTTCTTTAATGACTATGTTTATAACCCTCAAATATACTGATCTGTAGTTACTGAAGTATGTTTAAATTCGCACAAGGGATGCGTAGGTTCAGCTATTGCCCTTGCCATTCACAAGAACTAGTCTTATTATCCTAATTTGTGTAGGCTTTAGGTTGTATTACCTATACAATACATAATTATTGACGCTGTGCCTTACAATCGAGAAGTTTGAATGGAAATGGAACCGAAAAATAGGAATGCCCGTTCAGGCGTCTGCGAAAGGATTTATTTGTGTTTTTTAAAATAGGTTATTCAAACGTGAATCCTATTGTTGTTGAATATACTTATTTGTATTAAAATTGCTATTTCAGTTGACCGAGCAAACGACACACAGAATCGCCTTCTTGCTGGTTTGATGGGAGCAGAAAAACGCTTCGAGGAGCTGGAGGCAAAACTGGCGCTGCCTCGTCAGCTGGCTGCTTATGCGCGATCCCTTCTCGATATGGCCTACGCTGGTCTCGGACGCGATCCTCTTCCGCTGCGACTAGACGGTTTGCACTGCGTCTACACCTTTGTGCCGTATCATGTTACGAAGTCACGGGTCTTTGACCTGGAATTCTGGTACACTGCGACCCTCGAGCGAGTCTCCGGTCAGAAGGCCCAGCAGATTAGAACCAACGCCGTGCTCATGGTGGGAAGGCGTGCCTTCCCGGGCAAAACCGTGATGTTTGCGGTTACCATCGAAGTCGATGGAACCCTCCGCTTCTCCTGGTCCTTACCGCGAGCCAAAGACATTGTTAAGTATGTCAGTCTGGGACCCCTCAATGGAACGTCCACAAACAGGGTATGTTGACAGCAATTAAATTACAAGTATTTGAAATACAGTATTTCGTTAGGGAGACAGGGACCGACCTAACCAAATGAACTACAAATCAGCTGTTTTCGCCTGCTTGCAACGATCTAGAGCGAATAATTGGTGCTTTTTGAAGCATTTCTTGCCTGTCTCATGCTTCTTCTGAACATTAGAAGCTAAGTAATTCAAATTAGCATACAGTAAGTTCCCTATCTCATGGAATTTTGACAGAAATTTTGAGTTATGTTTTCGATTCGAACAAATTATTTTAGTGGGATTGTTGAATTTATTATCGTGCAAACTAATTCCAAGATATTTCATTCCCGGCAGGGTGTTGGCTTTCGAAGGAGCGTCTTTCTGACCGCCTGCAAAAAGCATACTCTGTAAAAAGTGACTGCTTATGTAGTATGGAATTTTTCCATTTATTTTCGATGCCCTTATAAATTCAAATATATTTTATAAAAAAATGCACTAAAATATCCCTTCTTTTACTCGTTTGATAACAAATTACGCCTTCTTCAAATTTTCTGCTTGAAGAAAATGTTGGTTTGAAAAAGTTCCCAATCATGACATTTTTTTCAGACCGCATCTTTTGCAAAATTTTAGGAGAACTATATAATCTCTTCATGTTTTCTTAAAAGAATGTTCGTTTTTTCCTTAAGTGGAATGTATACAGCATGTAGTTTGGAAACCTTAAATTCAAGTGTACGGTAGGATTCCAAATTATTGTACAATCCATAAAATTATTCTTAAACCAAAAGATTTCCTTTTTTCAAGTATACACTTTGTAGAAGACGTAATTTGCTACCAAACGGGTATGCGAAAGGATATTGTGTGCATTTTTCCATAAAATATATTTGAATTAATAGGGGCATTAAAAATCAATGAAATAAATGCATACTACTTAAATATTCATTTTTGCAGCAGGCTTTTTACAGGCGGTCATAAAAAAACGCGTTTAAAAGCCAGCATCATACCCTGACTGAAATATCTTGAGATTCGCCTGCAAGATAATCAATATGACAACACTAATTCCGTAATTTGTTTGAATCAAAACACCTTTCAGAATTCCGGTTGACATTTAATGAGATAGGGAACATAAAGGCGTTCTATACTAAGCTATGCTCAATTGCTACATTCGGAAAAGTTGAACTGGCTTCACGAATGTCAGATCGACTGCTTTAAGGAGGAACATCCACTGTGGTGAGCTATTATCATGTAGTTTTGGCGCTCGGTGTAGTGTGTCACGCAAATGAAGTCGCGAGCATTGTCCGATGTCTTTATTCCTTCTCACGACCTCTACCGGGAATATGTGAGTCACTTAAACCTGATTATTTACCTGGTTCAAGTCACTGTATTAACTTTACTTACAGACAGTTACTTACGACAAACGGGTTGCGTTGGTTTTGACGATCAATCAAGTGTCTCTGTCACCTTTTCAGGTTAGGATCACGGCTGTTCCAGGCGAAGTTAACATGTACCTACAAGAGATTCCCGAGGGTGTCTCCTCACTCCAAGGCCTGGAAATTCAACGAGCTACCTTCATGGATAAGGAAAGTCCCGTTATCTCCGATCTCACGATCGACAACCTGCTGGAGCTACGCGTCGGTGGGCCCGCCAGTGAGGATATGGGCGCTGACGAACCACCAATGGAGGTCTGGGGTGACAACGGTGCCGAGGAATTGTGGGGAAAGGTCCAACACATGGGCAATTCGCTGGGTTGCCTCTTCAATCTCCGTCTCTCCGGGCATACGATAGGCTTCCCAGACTTGGCAAATGCTAGCCGCTCTTGTGCCCCCAAGGGTAAAGAACTCTGCAAAATGTAAGTACTACTACCGAACAACAATTAGTAGGTATTTTGTTTTATATTTCCGAAATTCACGCTGAAAGATAATCTCGTTCAGACAAACGAACTTCCGCCCACTCGTTCGTGATGGTTACGTATGGCAGAGGGAGAGTCCTCTAGAGGACGGCCTTGAGCCGCACCCACGACCTGGTATAGAGGCCATCCAAGACCCCGTAATGGATCGTCTGGCCCTGCATGACTTCTCCAGTGGCGACTCGTATGTGCGCATCTCTGGTCTCTCTGAAATTCCGGCCTGTGATGTGCCACTGGTTGTACACTTGCAAAAACTCAGTCCAATCGACGCAGACGGCATGGTGCTGACGTTCTACGACCACGCAAAGGTAATGAAAATAATGAATCATCTGTTAGGTTTTATTTGGAAACAATCGGCGCGATGTTAATGCGCACGCTTAAGTTCCTCATCGAAGATTGCGTACAGTGATGCGAGTGAGCATATAGAGGTTCTAACCGCTCGTCATTTTCGGCCGAAATTTTTGGAGTTATTTTTGTCCTTCCCAAATCTGATAACATCTGATCACATTGCCATAATGCCAACTGATATATTCAAGGCTTTTTTGGTTGGCATGCATAAACTTACATATATATATATATATATATATATATATATATATATATATATAAAAAGCAAAGATACGCGTCTTCGGACATAAATGAGAAGAAAAGGCGACCTCAGGGACCATAGTTTTATTGTGGTGACGTTTAAAAAGCATGAAAGCTGCCATCGTCGGAGGTGAGTATCGTACCGCATCTTACATTATTTATAGAGGATGACAGTGGGGGAGAGTGGTAATTGCTGTCACTTGGCGCGTATCTCGTCGAGGGTGGTGCCATCACCTTGAAAATTCAGGATAACAGCAAGGTTAATTCCTGTGGAATCTCTTCATATTTCATTATATCGGTTCGTAATAAATGCCACCTCGGTTCTACTTACATATATGTAAGGAAAAGAAAAGATGGTCTCTGGGGAAGAAGGTTTAGTCATCCGACGTTTCACACTCATACTCAAGCTCATAATCGGAGATAGGGAACTGGGAAAATACATGGTCTTAATAAGTCTTTCGTGCTTACGTGTAATAGGTCTATTCATCTCACTTCTCATTGGCTCTCCTCGCGTGGTTGATGAAGGTGGCGTCGGATTGCCAGGCTTCGATGATTTCTTTCGTCAGTTTGATTTGACTCCGTCGAGAACTTGGGCCTCGTCAAAGTCGAACAGTATGTTGTTTTCTAGGCTGGACATGGTGACGTGCGCCTGTTCATCTTTTCGCTTGTCGACATGCGTGTACTCCGTCGTTTGTCGGTCAAGCCACAGAAGTTGGCCAGGCCTTCTAGACAGTTGACGCGCTGCATGCATTTATAGCCTCCCGTTCAGCTTGGTTATATTCTGTCCAATCAGCTTCAAGAGTAAGATAGATAAGAGCTGAGCGAAATTCTCGCGGAAATGGATCGATCAGATCTGACGAGAGCTCTCTGGTCACAGTCAATGGGGAACATTGTGAAGCATCGTTCGTGGCATGCAGCGTGAGAAACGCGCGCGCAGGTTTGAACGACCTTGGACAATCAGTGTCAGTTAAAACCTTTTTCCGGAATTTAAATACACTCTTCACTGCTGGGTTCGCACTTATTCTGGCAGACTACCACTCTATCAGACAAGCAGAATAGCTGTTAAGTAAGCCACCAGCTCCAGAATTTTATCGTGCATCTCCGTCAAATAGTCGCTAAACCAAATTAGCTGGCCGTTCTAAGGCAGCCACAGCTATTCATAGCAACCGCTCTAGTGCCTCCTTCTCCCACACCCGTTTCGCGGTCGACATCCGTGCTCATCAGCAGGCGCTACACCGAAGCACATTCGTCTCATGTCCTGAGCTGAGTTACAGTTGCGCAATCGCCTGGGGCTCTCTTAAACACCTCGTCCGGCGTAGTTTGTCACCACAACCCTTCTGTACCCTTGCGAATATGCGCCCGACACTGGGTCCTAGAACCAACAAATCAAATTTCCCACACTAGGACAGCCACTGCATCATGCTGACATGGGCGCAACATTTCAACCGTCGATTTCGGTGATATCCACCGTTTGCTAAACATCAATGTTGTGCAGAGACGGTGACTTGCGTGTGAAATAGATTATAGTGATAGTAGACTTGCGCTGCATCTATCGCACTCTCTCTCCCACCCCCATCTGCGCCCGGTACCAAGAGGAGAGGTTTGCGTGTGAATTCGGCACGTCCGATCCTACCCTGGTACTCTGAGGCAGTGTCAGCTATCCGCAACTTTTCATTCCACTCTACGTAATAAAACGTCTCAACAGCACCGCTTCTGATATATAATCGATAATACCTATTTACCTAGGGATACGGTGTCACTCTGGAGAGCAAAAATGATACGTTAGTTAGTACGCGTTGGGACAGCAACCTTCAGCGCTCGAACAGGGTGGAGAAGTCGGCCGTGAGATCCTTCCGGCTGGGAAGGAAGGACACATACTGGAAGCTGGACAAACCGCTAGCTGAGGATTGTGATCCAAACGAGAAGGACAATATGGTCATTTTCCTTGGTGGCCTTCCTCCAGGACACTTTGAACTTCGACGAACAATGTCCCGGTGCGTCTTTATCCTCAGCCCTCCAGTATTTTATTCATAGAGCATCCGAATGGCGTGTTTTTTTATACAGTAATACCCCGAAGTTCTTGGGGTCATGGTTCTAGAACTTCCATGCATTTTTGACAGGTGACTTACTAGGGCCGATAAATATCCATCTCCCTATGTTGAACACTAATTATATCCTGAAAATATCGCAAGTTCCTTTTCAGTATGTTTGCCTATACAGTACGTACATACGGTACGTAGATAGTCGACCACTGTCCGCCGTCTTCTGTCCTACTCAGTCTTTTCTGAGAAAGTGAACACTATGTTACCATTTTCCCTATAAATATAAACTAATATTACGATAATACTGACATATATAATATAAAGTTACACTAATATAATAATATGACATAATAATATTAATACTAATAAATACCTACATAAGATACTAAGTTATACTGATATCTAGTACAAATGCACTACTAATATAGCCTTCTATGCTAATATAAAACATTTAAGTAAAAAATATAATATAATATATAAATATACATCAGCTTGTAAAATATAATAGCATTTAATATTTAATGGTTTCTATTTTCGCGATTTGCATAAGAATTCGAAATATGATAATAATACCTGCAGTATAAAAGGATACAGTAAATAAAACATTAGTTTAACAGTAGAAGAAAGAAGTTATGTGTTGTAGTCTCCATCAACTGATGTTGGAAATAGAAGCATAGCAAATGGCGCAGGAACTGTGTAATTCCTTTGACCCACTCGTGAAAAACTCGGCGACCTCGGTGAAGGCTTCCCCTTGTTGGCGTGGGTTCGAATCCCACCGAGGTTGCCGAGTTTTTCTTAAGTGGGTCAATGGAACTATTCAAATCTGCCAAAATCCTCTACCAACTCTGTATTTCATGATGTGTATGGATGTAGTATTATTGGAGATAATCAACAAAACATTATTTTTAGGAATTTGTCCCGATTTTCATTGTGCTTAACAAATTAAAGCTAAAAATTATATATAAAACTTAACGGACACTGAAAAGTCCAGGGTTTACATACAATGGATCATATCAGGTTCCGTGGGGAAAAAAAACGCAAATTCACAAAGCCGCATATACACAAGTGAAGATTTTCGGAATACTCCATTATCCAGCATCTTTATATACCCTCCCTTGCCTCTCGGTCTGCAGCCTTCGACTCACAACTACCGGTTTTCGTGGTCGCATCGGGCTGCGTGCAGCAGAACCATTACTCTCGGCAGCACTCTACTCCGAACTTTATGTCCAGCAACCCATGCAGAATTACGGTGACTCTAGATTTTCGGACATCTGGCAACCTGATGAGGCGCTCCAAATTGTAGGTCTCCACCGTTCTAGTAGCACCTGCACACGTGCCTTCAGCTTCCTCTGCTACCCCCCCAAGTTCCTTCTTTGCTTTAGGGTGACACGAAACCTGAGCAACAGTACTGCCTCACCCTAACACCAACACCGGAACTTGCTAGTTTCGAGCTCGATCCGGCTATCTTTTCCGCGCCCTGGATACCCGAGATCAGCATGACAATTCGGTTCCGACCCGTTGGAAATGACGATATTGATCTGCTCAGAGTCCAGCTTGTAAGTTGTAGTCCACTTCTGGATCCCCGACAGGGTTTTTTACCAATGCATCATCAGTGGAGTTCTGTCATACAGCTACGATTGGAATAGCCTGTGAATGTTCTCTCTTGGATTTTACCGGTGTCATTAACCGTCAGACAGTAAAAAAATACAGTGCATACTACGTTCACTTAAAAAGCGCGATTTCCTGCTCATCTCAATGTTGATCTGCATTGAAGTTGGTCGTTCCGCTATCCGCCAACAGTACCGATAACAAGATGGTATCTGAATTGAAAGTGAGAACCAGAAGACAAAGACTTTGGGTGCTTGCAAACGACCCCAATTAGTAAACAGCTGTCACTATAAGGTTAATAGTAAAGCCTTCTAGCCAGTCCAGGGAGTGTCATTTGGGATGTCAGAAGTCCTTGCGGTGGATTCTTCAAGCTTCTGTTCGAAAAGAAGGCTCATGCCAATTCCGAAACTGACATGTTCCAAGCTGAATTGGCCGAGATCCTGTGGACTATTTTAAGCAGAACAGTTACAGGTTATACCAGCTTTCCCCCACCTAATCCCGTAGTCAAGAGTTTGTCTTTTTCTCTAGTTGTATATTTGATTCCGACTTGGTGATTATCCACTTCTTCATCTCACTGGTTCCTTATTTTTTTGAGGCGGGACCTCTGTGGTTGAGAGTCTGGCTGACCAGTGACCTCCGTGTGAGTATTGCAGTGCCTTATACGCCAACAAAGCTGATCACCACTGAGATATTCGGCACCCCCGTGATCAATGATCCTGCCAACAACTTGGCTGCGCTAAAGGCTCGAGAAGCGAGCGTTTTTGATCAGCCTCTCTACACAGAGGCCGTCCTCACGCTCCACTTTGGGAACGCGGACTCCCAGAGGTGTGTGTTTGTGCGCAGACTTTTTTCTCCTCTGTTATGTTTAACTAACTAACGGTTGCGTTTTGTCCTCCGCACTGTGTTCGCAGACTCACAGTCCTCTTTGATCAACGTCCCGTACAGACATGGCCGCTGTCGAAACCCATCCCCAGCACCAGGGCTCTTCAAGTACTCGTCGGACCACAATCAAACCCCTCCTCGTCTGAAAAGTACCTGCATGAGGTTTCCATCAGTAATCTGGTGGTAGGAAAACGGTAGGTTCTGCAGCTATCTCACCGTCGCAATCAAGTCGGGGTACAACCGTATACCTCTCAATGTTCATTTATTATAGTACTGAACGTAATTCAGTAGCCATGATATTTCACTATATGAATATATGGATTGAAGGTAGCTGGACGGAGCTAAGTTTCTCTGGCTCGTTAATGCCCCTAATAGACATTATAAGTAAAAGTAATTTTACTCACTTCAAATTTCCAACCCATTTGAAAGGTATTTTCACACATTTTTTCTTACTCCTCGCCATCGTAGAGGAAACTTTGAATGATATTTAGCCTAAAGGTATGATATATATATATATATATATATATATATATATATATATATATATATATATATATATATATATATAAAGAAGTGGACAAGAAGAAGGTTGATCGTTCAACGGAATCATGGCTTTATTCGTCTGACCTTTCGAACTCTTAATGAAGTCCATCTTCAGAGATAAAACAGCAAAATCAACGAGTAAAATTTATAAGGGGGGGGGAGGGGCGAATCAGACACCAGTGGTGCCAGTCCGGAGGTGACTACGCTGGGCCCTGTATGCCCCGCAAGCTTATTCTCGTCTATGCGTGATCCAGGCATACGTCCAAGGTGTCCTATGTAGTTACGGGAACAGTTTTGGCACTTCAATTCACTTATACACACACCTGGAATGCGGACATTCACTTCCATTCGTATATATATATGGGCTTTTAGCTAGTACCTATGTCGGAAGTACGGTATAATATATGTGCCATATATATATATATATATATATATATATATATATATATATATATATATATATATATATATATATATATATATATATATATATATATATATATGGTATGTGTCCTATGACACAACGTTCGTTTATCGCCGGTAGCTACCTTGCGGGCGGGTGGACAAATGGGATCGAGTGAGATCCTAACCACATCAGTGAGTGATACGCACTTGTTTGACTTATATATATATATATATATATATATATATATATATATATATATATATATATATGTATATATATGGCAAAGACTTTATACCGTACTTCCGATCATCAGTACGTCATATGCCTTGTGCAGTGAGGAATATATACTTGTCAAACAATAGTATGATGATCGGTAACGACCGTAAAACAGCAGTCTACATCTTGCCTGTTGCACCTTTAGCAACATACCTATAAATTATATGTGGCATGTGTCTTATGACACAACGTTCGTTTATCGCCAGCGGCTAGCTGGTGGCGAACGTAATGGGATCAAGTGTGATCCTAACCACATCAGTGAGTGTCATACGCTTGTTTGACATATATATATATATATATATATATATATATATATATATATATATATATGTATATATATAGGATAATGTTAGGCCCACCAATCTGCGTAAGGGAAATGTATGTTCCATTGTGCCCTTGTGCTCACTTTAGAGCCCTCGCAGGCGGTCACATAGGGACGTGTAGCATCTGATGATGAGGTGGAACCGACAAAGACAATGGAGATCGGAATGGCCATTTCTGGCTTATTAGCCGTCATCAACCTTTGATACCAAATCCCAAAGAGACGAAAAGTAGACAAGATTGCTGAAACTCACATCTTATTCTCTTTCTCTCTGTCTCCCTCAAAATAAGTTTGAGCTGGAATCCAAAACGTCAGGTGAATAAATTTCTTGTCCAGCCTATCGCGTCGACTTCTCGTCAATCTAGCTCTAGTCTGTGTAGACTTGCGAACGTCTCTCTTCGTAATCAGCGTGCGTCTGTCCAAATCCAATCAACTAAGAAGATCATCCTGCTTAAATAGGGCTTCCTCCAGATCCCGGTTAGGGGACAGGGGGGTAAAGCCCATGCTTGTTTACTTGTGATGGCTGCGATCATGCCTGACATAGCTGGCCTCGATGATGTCACGGTTTGTGCCTCTCTACGCGTGACGATCCGCGGCAGCTGACCTGGACGGCTCAATCCAGTCTTTGCACCAGTGACGGACGCCGAATACCAAAGGTCCAAAAACAACTTCCGTGTCTTGACGAACTGCATTGAGCCAGGTTTTGAGCTGAGCCCCTCTTCGGCGTCTCCAAGTGGGTAATGGGAACGGATTAAGGGCAATAATACGGAGCTCGTGAGGTGAGCGATGAAGAACGTGCTCAAACCGCCTCAATCGTCCTTTTTGGATAGCTCGGGATATCCTTGCAATGTTTTCACAGCGAGCGCGGACTGTCTCATTTGAGACGAAGTCGGTGTACTTCACTCAGAGGATGGTCCTCAAGCAGTGGTGGTCAGATGCCTCCAGGTTTCACGCAGCATGCACAGACCGGATGGATGTACGGAACATGAGAATGTTCGTGGTGATAGCAATGTCGCCTCATATCCGTAGGCTCTTTCTAAGGCTTGAGGAAACCCGACGGACAGCATCGATTCGGGAGACAATGTTATCTTTCCTCTGTCCGTCTCTCAGTTATTTTGCCTCCACGTATTTAAAACTCTCTGTCTTTTAAATTGACAGTCATCAATCTCGAGAGGTGCCTTCCCCTGGGCGGGGATGCAGTTTGAAAACATTTTTGTCTTCCCTGGATTTATTGATAAATCGACCGACTTAGCGACCTCATTCACCAAAGACACCATACACTGCAGATTACCAAGGATTGAAGCTTGTAAGGGAAAACAATAGGCGTAGTTGAGATCAGTCAACCGGCGTCGGGGTTCAAACTCAACACCGTCCTATTCACGCAGGGCCATCCCAAGAATCTAGCTGATAGCGTAGTTGGGCAGAATGGGCGACAGGATACAACCTTGCCGAAAGCCAGACCGAATGCTGAATGGTTGTAAAGGGTTGTTATGGACCAAAACTCGCGCAGCGGTTGAGCTGTAAAAGGTCTTGATAATGGCGGTCATTTGCGGTGGTACACCTTCTAGTGCCATTATCCGCCATAAGGATTCACGATGGACGGAGTCGAACGGGGCGGCAAAGTCGAAAAGACAGATGACCGTCAATTGCTGGTACCTATGGCGGAATTAAAGGATTCTCCTGAATATTTGGTCCGCACAACCACACCCAGCACGGAATCCGGCTTGGTTGGGCCTCGTCCTAGAGTCGCACACAGCCTGGAATCGTCTGAGAGGGACAATAACGAATATCTTCGCAAAAATGTCGATAACACTTTTGCCACGTTAGTTCTCACATCTCTTCTCATCTCCCTTCTTGTGGATAGGCACAAGGATGCCTGAACCCGACTCATCAGGAGCACTTTCGTCTCCCCACGCTTGTGCAATCACTTCATGGAACCAGGGCGCAAATGTGTTAACACAAGACCTCTCCAAGTGCCTTGCTGTTTTATTATCATAGGTGAAAACTTTCTCTTGACTAGCACTCGTGGACTCGAACGGTGATGAGAACATAACGCTTAAACTGAGGCTGTTAGCTCGACAACCAAAAAATTGTGTGGATATTGAGTATCTCTCATCCTCTGGAAATTTCTGCAAATGACAGCTCCTTTGCTCGGTTCTCTGACTTTCGTTTGTAGAAGCACTGTTGTGGAAATCAATTACTCTCAATCTTTAGTATCTTCATGTGACGAAATTTCGTGTTTTGACTGGCCTGCTGATTAAATGCGTTTAACTCAACCCGATCGGCCCTATGGTATGATTGTGTTCACCGATCGCTCAAAGTGGATGCCTTTTTTACTTGAAATCTCATCGATTTCACAAGAAAAGGCCCGTTATGCGAGATCAACCCATGATACGTCCTCCAAAGTTTTACAGCAACAATTAAGCGAGCGTTATTAAAAAGAAGGCATATTTTCGTTTACAAATTAATATTTTTTTATGTATAAATACTCACTGTGTTAGGAAAATGGCAAATTCCGAAAAGGTGAACAATCTGTATAGTTAAGTAAACTGAAATGTTAAATGTACAGGAAGCCTGTTCGTGCAATATCGAGTAAATAAAGCAACACAGTTAGGATAACGTTTGAAATTTTTCCCTTTGTATATATCCAACGGAAGCAGTCTTCCAGATTATGGGCACCGTACAGTATAACCGTTATTAAACAGCCTTAATTTCGAGTGCTGGCTGCTTCCGTTTACAAATTTAAATATATAAGTAAGTTTTAAATATACGGGAAGTCGATCCATGCGAAAAACGCGTTATTAAAGTCGTGAAAGTTGAATCACATTCAAAAATAGTACTTTTCTGAGTTTTGCAAATGCCTGTTCTTTCAGATTACGGACAATGGTAAGTATGGCCGTTACCAAGCAACCTAAAATTTGAATGTATATTCCAACAGCGTTTCCAGAGAATTTTTGGAATTTCTTCCGTTTGTAAATTATTTTAGATACGTTTGACCAAGGCAAACCGATTTTTCCTTGATTGTACCGATAGGGACATCACAGGAATAGAATAATTCATAAGCGCACATGTTGATAGGCCGGTAACTGGCTAATAATTTCGTAAATTTCTTTATACCTATTTCGGATGCTTGATCATGATGAGTTTCCGATCGTCGATGGTCCATAAATATATATTCTATTCGATGTGTATATCAAAGCCTATTAAATGACATATTTCTTAAAAGCATTAACTGCAGTACGGAGTGTTGAAACATCCTTTCTAAGGTAGAAGGCCGTTTGTGTCATATTTATAGATTCACCCAAAAATGATAGCCCATTGTCTAGAAGCAACATATGCCAATAAGACAAGTCGTCGATTAATCTGCCTAAGAACAATTTAAAAAAATTTTCATAATATGTTATCCCTCTAAAGGGTCCTTTAATTCGATATTTCATTGTCGAATATCTGCGTACTTTACCTTTTTTTGGTTATGTCAAAGTAAGTGCGGAAGATTAACAGGTTTTTAGACTTCCCTGGTAATGGGTGCTAAACGCTCTGCTCGAAACGATAGAACTGTCTATTCTCTTGATATTGGAGCGTTTTATGGAACAGTTGTTTACTTTTATTCCCTGTTGTAGGATAGCAAATGCCTAGCAAAGTGTCCGAATATCTACAAAGCTTTTGCGAATACTACTTAACTTCTGCGCGTTTTGTTTCAAACTTCCATATTAGTTCACAGTCAATTGGTCCTTAATTTTGGCGTGGTAAAACAAACTATAGACACCAAAGTTTGTTGCTGCCTTTTATGATAATAAGTGTCAAAGCTTTACAAAAAAAGATTTTTAAAAAATTGAATGCGCTCTTGGTTTTCTGGAAACAATGGGATTTCTCTTACCTGCATTTCCCTAATTTTCGTGAACGCAAAACAAAACTGTCCATTCTCTGAAGGGATATATTTCACATTTGACCGGTTTATATTAGTTTTAGTTAGTGCACACATGTGAGCTTTTGATGCGTAGCTTTCAACAACGTAGGAACCTTCCTGGATATCAAGAAACGTCGGCTTTGGTCCCATTTGGCCCCGTTTTCCCTGAAGTGACCTGAAGTGAAATCTTACTTAGTAAACAACTTTATGCGCGTAAATTTAAAAATAAAATCCTTAAATCTGTGCCATACTCTTACCTCAAGTTTTGCTCCCGACTGTTTATGAGGTAGGCAACCTTCTGTACTTTGGAATGTTAATATCTGCGTGTGGACCGTTATGGATTCGGGAAATTCATTCACTACCTAGTTGCGTTGCTGATAGGGTTGGGATACCTTGATTCTATGCCCGAGGCTCTTCAAATTCTGATCCTAAAATTTAGGCAATCTACTGTATTGATCCCGACGTGCCTTGGGGCTGGCTCTTGAGTCCCACCAGCAGCCACATAGCGGCTATTAGTATACGCAGAAGGGCATTACCGAAAAGGTAAGGGTGGCTGGCTTTCCAGATGTCTTCAGTCAGTCATACACAACCCCAGGGGTTGCAAGCTTAGATGTTCGAACCCACAACCTATTGGTTAGAAGTCCAACGCCCTAGGCATTGAGACACGGGCTTGTTGCTCTGTTGGTTGCGATCGGATGTATTAACGGTGGTAGTGGAATGCTCACTGATATCACTATAGGACATGCTCATCTCAAAGTGTCTCGGGCTCACTCACGAACCCTACTAGCAGCCACACAGCTGCCAGACAGATAGACTGGCTGATGACGGCTATTCCACCAGAAACGGATATTCCATTCTCCCTTGTCCTCGTCGGTAATATCATGTAAGACATGTCTCAGCTACCATAATTTTAAGGGTTATCACCGACACGGTGTGGGTGATCCATGAGGTTTTGAAGCACCGGTTGGCCGTGCAAAAAGTGAGGCTCTTAGGCAGATGCTATCGATCCTTCCCCCAAAGAAGGTTAACAGTGTTTAGCATGATTATGGGTGACTAACCGCTAGAATGGCACTCATCTGGATACTCGGATATTTAAAAGAACGAATTAAATTGGAAAAAATTGAACCTCTTGCTGCCCGTTCAGTCAGTTGGTAGACTCATTTGAACTGAAGGCATCCCACACTCGTCGCGTCCACAAAAGTCAGCTGAGCTCAACCTTTAAATCCTCCCAACGGCGTCCGTAGCCTGTAAGTATGCCCCCTACCTTATTCACCTTTGCATTAACTCGTTCTATACAGACGCGTGGACTTCCAGAGAGACATGGTCACGACCGCGAGACGCCAGAGCGGATCCTACCGATTTGGGGGCTGTGGTGCCCAGTTGAGGCCCCGTTTTGTAGCCAAGGACACCTTCCCGAACGCTCCATTCGTCTACCAGGGTCTGAGACTGCCAAGTCCTCCGAGTGGCAGACGGGTGCGTTCCATCTTCGAGCTCTGTGACGAGGTCCTGCCAGCAACTCAACAGTACTGTGACTCCAACGAGAATATCACCAGACAGTGGCCCGCTCTCATTCACTCCCTCCTCTCACCCAAACCCTCTCGACGCGTTGGGATTCGCAGTCTGACCGGTGGAAACGGTAACATCGCGAAGGTAAGCCAGCCATTACCAGCTGCGTTTGCCGACTGCCGTGCCGTGATTGGTCCACCTACACACGCGTGGATGATTCCACCGTTCTACGTGCTTACTTGCTGACTCGTGCTTACGTTCAAGGCTGATATTCTCTAAGCGATTCGAGGGGGCGTGCTTTGTGCCGAAGATGATAACGGGCCTCTCTTTAACACGCCGCGACGAAACCGATCCGATTTTGGGCTTAATTAAAGTGTCTTGGTTCACAGAAAAACGGACACGCATCTTTTCTTTGGTTTCTGCAAGCTCCCAATAAATGGCAGAATTGGCAAACAGGCTGCCAGGGCTTAAATGACCTGCAGCTCAGAGCAATGACGAAACAGCGGTTCCGAACTCTTTCGACTGGGCTGCAAAGTTTGTTTGCCAACTTTCATGTACATTGCTGAAATATAAGAATATAAGAATCGATTTCCGTTACTGATTAAACTAGGAAACTTCAAATTTTACGTCATCCTCCTGATGATAAGTTCAACAAAAGAGGAATCGCAACACGAGACTATAGGAAAGCACTGTCCGATGTAGTGTTGGGAGATGATTATAGGATGTTTTTTATGGTACCACAGTCTAGTGTCCATGCTGAATCGTGTTCCAATTCGTCCGAAGGATTAGTTTTCACACCGTGTTTGGCGGAGAGTTCAACAACAACTGCAACTGTCCTGGATTTTGTGTTCGAGAGAGAATCCGGAACGTCAGGCCGTCGGTCCAGTGACCGAATCCTCTTAATTGGAATGTTTGACGACCAAATAGTGACCAACTAGCGATTAGTCCGAGGAAAGGAGCTACGTGGCTTCTGCATCACTCAAGGCTTATTGACAAAAGGAGTTGATTTGAACTCGTCAACGGGAAAAATAAAGTTTAGAAAGAGAAACTATCACACCAGGAATTCTGCATTCTCTACGAGCGAATGTCTTGTCAAACAGTACCAGAAGTCATCAAATAATGCAAAGGTATTGTGTTCTTTTTTATTCAAATTACAAGAGATGTCAGGGGCCCAATCAAATTAAAACAGCGAATTTCAGGAGAGCTAATGAGTAGTCATTAGAAGCTATCGATTGCTCCGTTCCTAGCGCCAACATTCAGAAAGAACATCACTACGGAATTTTACCATGAAAAGTTCAGCAAATACCGAAAAAGCACCGATTACTTTGTTTGACTGACACTCTTATGGCATTTTTTGCTAGGCTTATACATTCGGTTAAGAGAGGGCTGGACGATGGCGTTATAGCTTCGGTTGGTTTTAGATCGAGGGTAAGGTTTATGGTTGTGTTTAAGGTTAAAGTAGGTTACTAACCTCATGGTCGCGGATTAGAAATTGGGATGATTTCTGCACATCCAAAATTTCAACTGCAATCCTTTCGCAAACGCCCTTTCGCTACAAAAACGTTTGCGACGCACCCAACGAAAGTCGCACATCAGAGCATATTCAACATCGTTACTCTTTTAGAGTATCATCGTAACTCAACGCACCAAGAATGGGCTGAGTTAGCACTACCTGCCACTCGGGCATTTTTTGCCGTCGTAAATTGAATCCCCGCTGGTTACGTTTATTGCCATCAGAATCACGCTTGTTGGTGACTCACGATTTTATTAGATCACGAGCTACGTCGCCTGGCTATGCGAAAAGTAAAATGGGATTCGCACTCTATCAATGGGTCTTTTGGTGTCTTTTGGCTCAAATGATGCCAGGTTAGAGTATGTTCCTCTTCGTTATTGTGTCCTTGACTTTTTATGCTATAGAACTGTCTTGGGGATCACCAGAACACAGCCTGGTTCGACCGAACTGAGTCGTCTTTCTGGGAGATCACGAACGTGAAGGAGGTGCTCCAGCACACGTAAGGGACCTATTTCTTATTTCTGCACTACCAATTATTATTATTATTATTATTATTAACGGTTTACGGGCGTTTGAACGGCTATGATGAAGGCAGTAATATATACATAATTAGTTGCGTGTTACAGTAGTAAGTTTATCAAACCGTAGGCTACAGAAGATATAGTAGGATCCCGATCGCCGACAAATGCAATGGTGTCTGCGTGCGAAGAATCGGAGGCTTTATTTATTTATAGAAATAAACAGTACTTATTAATTAAACGTAGAATGGTTAATTTACTTAATTGTTGACAAAAAGCACCTGGACGACCTGTTGAATGGCATCGTGATGCGCACTGCAATACTCATCCGGCTTCCTCTTAAAAGCTTCTACGGAGTAGGCCTAACAAGATCCACAGGTAAGGCATGACAATTACTCTGAAGGACAATAATAACTAATCTTTCAGCACACTTGTAAACGATGATGTTAACACAGGACAGAATACACCGCTAGCACAATAGTTGTCATAAGCAGCCTGTCTGCGCCAAAGGCTTACCTCAAGCCAGTTGAAGGCCATTCACTAACATGGGTGACGCCTAGAGTCAGGCTCGCTCCGTATCCTGCAAAATCACACGGTTTTGTCGGTTTCCCTCTCGTATCCGTAGGAGATTTATCATCTTTTGAATTTATTCTCTGAAGTGGCTTCTGTTGCCTGTGTTTTTTTCTTAAAGTCAATCCACCACTTATTTTATAGTGGCTCCGTGGCATTCCGTCTGAGCATCGGGTTCCGCATCCAAACATCGCCGTATTCGGTGAGTGAGAACGACGAGGGGAGCAAAACTACACCCAAGAGTGTCAGCCTGCTGGCAACCTTCAACTATGGCTTCAAGTTGGGCAGTCTTCACCTTCTGGTATCCGCTGATCGTATCCACCTCGTGCACGAGCCGGGCTCTGATGGTGGCTCGCCGGTCTTCTGGACTAGCCCGTCGCTAAGTTTGGAGGCGTCGGCTTGGCATCGTCTGGAGATCATCCCTGAAGGCGGCAATGTTGGCGCTGACGGCATGGTCACCACTTCTAGGACGAGGGTATGATTTTCTCCTCTTTCCTCCTCCAACTTTGATCAGAGTAACTAAGCATTGCTCTGATCTCAGCCAATCTCAGAGTTCGAGTCCGGTAACGTAAGCGTCGAATGCTCCGTGGGAGGTGGGTGCACCATCACCTTGAATTGATGACACTAACATGACTTAAACTCTTCATTCCAGTGCTCCTTATCTCTGTCGCTAAGGTTTCTATCCTTCTGGTTGTATATGGCTCATCGTTTCTGGTTTGCTAATGCTTGTCCGTTGGTCATATTTCGTCACAACCGTGGACAGCTGGGAGTTGGACTCAAATCAGCAGCTTTGAGGTTACCTTAAACACAAGCCTTTACCAATGTACGCTATTCCTATTGGATGATTGTATGTCTGATTGAATTGAGGTTTCTATCCTTCTGGTTGTATGTGGCTCATCGTTTCCGGTTTGCTAATGCTCGTCCGTTGGTCATATTTCGTCACAACCGTGGACAGCTGGGAGTTGGACTCAAATCAGCAGCTTTGAGGTTACCTTAAACACAAGCCTTTACCACTGTACGCTATTCCTATTGGATGATTGTATGTCTGATGGAATTGAGGTTTCTATCCTTCTGGTTGTATATGGCTCATCGTTTCTGGTTTGCTAATGCTCGTCCGTTGGTCATATTTCGTCACAACCGTGGACAGCTGGGAGTTGGACTTAACTCAGCAGCTTTGAGGTTACCTTAAACACAAGCCTTTACCACTGTACGCTATTCCTATTGGATGATTGTATGTCTGATGTAATTGGGGAATCTTCCTAGAGCAGGGCAAAAAGTTCTACGGCGGCGTATGACACGTGCCAACTCAGCCTTCAATGGAATAATTTCGTGGATACTTCCCGGCTTTACGTCAATTTTTAGGACTTTGCAGTATCCAAATCAAATTTACGATTGCCTGGATATTTGTCTGTCCATTTGCCATTGTCTGCTGAAAATTCTAGGAGTACTTAGTGAGTTTGCGAAGTCTTCTAGCTTCAGTTTATTTTATTCTCCAGATGCTGCTTGATTACCATGAAATTTGGATTGAGGGAGAACACAGATGGGGACTTCCTGTTGTCGCGTTCATTGGTGGTCTCCCAAGCCGCCAGTCAATACAACTGACAGCAAATACAGCTGAGGTTAGTTTCTAATTTACCCACAGTTCCATCCTACTGCAACCTTTCATGCCAACACACATTGCAAGACGCATTTCTACTGTTTCCTCTAAGGTTCCTCTCGTGGGACTGTTCGGTTGTGTGGACGAACTCAATTTGGTTGGACACAACTTCGACGCTGCATCATCCAAACGACCCACATGTCCTCAATGCTTTGTCCTGGATTCGAACGCAGCTCACGTGATGCCGCAGATGGTCACTTTCCTAAACTCAGGGCCACGCAGGCTGATCGCAATGCATTGTAAGCCTGGATTGCATACGTTCTCTTAACTTCTTAACATTTAAATAAGTTAGGAAAAGTCGCTGCATTTGGTTGTCCAGCTGACATCCCTGAAAATACCTCGAAGCCTTTGTAGTAGTGAACTTTATGTAGGGGCTGGTTAATTACGAACTATTCTGATCCAGATAATATCACATTACTTATTGTTACTGAATAAACGCGAGCAGTATACGTGTATGCACTGAATTTTGCAAAACTTGTAAACCGGTCGCAGTTAACACGTTTGTAGCACGAGTATTTTGTGTGTGTGTGTGTCCCTGCTCCACTTTCCCATGGAACATACGGTGGACATCGTCGGACTACGACGGTCGAACTGTCGTCGTGTGTGTATGTATGTTGCCCCCTTAACGGGCCACGTGGTATATGCGTTGGACCAACACGGGGGCCAAATTAGGGCACGGCATGCGTTATTCGGGTTGCACTCCGCTAACAAATGGAAGGTGTGGTGACACGCCTAGGTGCGGCTAGGACTTAGGGGACCCGGCCGCGCCAGCCACCTGCGTCATCTCCCGCCTCCTGTCTTCTTGACTGTGTCTTGACACCGGGTTCATGTGGGGGAGGAGGAAAGAGTGCGCTAGCTGCAGCGCAAGGCCACTATCACTTAAAACTAATTCACGCGCAATTCACTGTCCCTGCTTCACCCTTCCATGGAGCATACGGTAAACATCGTCGGACTACGACGGTTGAACTGTCGTGTGTGTTTAATCACATTTGGTTCACGTTACCCGCCCAGCTTACTAAAACTTATGGAATCCACCAATTTTGATATATTAAGCTTGTTTTCCAAGCAGGAATACATAAGCCATTAAGCTCTTATTCACAGATGACTACCAGGCGCAATTTAGTGGTAGGATTCCAACCCATGGTAACATGGAAAGGGCTTTATATGGGTAACCTTTATCTAAGCTTACGTGAGATTTCAGTTTTTTGCTCCTATCTATCAATAAAAGCTCCTTGCGTAAGGTAAACAACTAGGGTAAGCCAAAGTTTGAAAGTTCGACCGTCGAATTCAAATGAGGTCCGCCGAAGGCTCCACAGCACAGTGACTTGCGTGTGGATTAATTTTAAGTGATATTGGACTTGCTCTGCAGCTACCGCACTCTCTTTTCCCTCACCCGCCCGGAGGCGGGGTCGGGTGCAGGTGGCTAGAGTGGCCAGAAACGCTTCTGATGGTTCGGTTACGCCTGAATCAGATTTCATGAATTTGGAGGAGCGGCTGGTGCGGTTTGAGACTGACACCACTCCACCCCCCTCATGTTCGGCTCTTGTTATGGGAGCTCAACCCGAATAACGCCTGCCGTGCCCTGATGTGGCCCCTGTGTTGGTCCAACGCATCTATCACGTGGCCCGTTTAGGGTGTTTTTTACTGTTAACAGATAGTGGATCCAAACAGATAGCTGATCAACTTTAAAAGTCTGCGCCCTCGGACATGAACTCTGAGCCTAATGGCGAGTTCGAACCCTGCATTTCCTTCCAGCATTACCAAAGTATTCAATTCTGTGTCCTTCCTACTTCCTTCCAGTCCAACCGGTTACCAATGCTAAACTGCGTTGGAGATTGTCTTTTGAAGTGCTCTACAATCCTGGAGAGGTCAGCGAAGTCAGCCTGTTTGTTCTGGTATTCCGGTCACCAATTGATAATAACGAAGCTCGTCTCTGGATCCACTTAAAAAGGCGAAAGGTAAAACTGTTCGTTTTTATGCAAAATGCATGTGCTCGCTCTCCCCATGAGCGCGCTCAGTCGTGATATGGACATTTTGCTTGCGTTTTTAAAAATACTGGATAATGCGAGTCGTATATTTTGTGTCCTGATATCGACTTCCACATTTGTAGTTGACATTTTAAACGTTCCTTTGATGAATTGCCGTTCAAGTTTCACCTCTTTGCCCCCGTTGACATACCGCACGATCAGGGATGCATTGGGTACCTGGCATTGAAGTTAAATATCCGTGCCGAATTAGTTCAAATAAGTACACAGGGAAACTTGGACAGCAGCTGTTTCGAGCCTAGTCAAGCACTCTGTGCATAAAAACTCGGGCGTTGTTCCTCTAACTGATAGCTCGTGGGTTCGAGCTGTGTTTATGTGTTAATGGCTGTCTGATGAGGACTAATAATCAAGAAACGGCCATTTCAGGTTTCCTTATTTTTATCAACAATGGTATTCTGCACTAGCACTTTTACGGAACAGATAAACCAAAGTGCTTTATTTGTATTGATAACACTGTGAAACCCGTCTCAATCCCCGGGTTTGCTGCGAAGACAGCCTTCGCTTGTCAGTAAAACCTGCGTATCCGACTCCTGCATTCGTGCAGTACTGACTGCATTCTATTAGGCCGTTTGAGCCCCGGATAGTGCACCACCTGGCGTTGGTATTGGCTGGTTGATGACGGACATCTGGAATGATATGCTTTTGGTGGTCTGTTATGCTGACAATTCTTTACTGTACCACCTGACGGACATGGCTAACCGCAATCATTTTACTGGTGACCTTGTGGGTTTCAGGTCTCAAGCAGTCCATTGTCAGACAATTGCATTACAAAGGCTTGTTCTGCATGGAAACCTCACGTTATCTCAGATGTGTGCACTTACAGTCTCTCAAATTAGATCAAAGATCCACAGTATGGACATAGCGGAAGTGAGGCGCACATAGTTCGCATTAGGAAACATACTTTCCCGTATGGCTGGCTGAGGACGGCTAATATGCACGAAATGGCCATTCCAGTCTCCTTTTTCTTTATCGAAAATTTTATTCTGACTATGAGCATAAGTGTCCTTTGAAACGAATTCGTTCTGAACAGGTCAGAAATGCTTCCTGGAAGAACGCGCTTTTCGTGGTCTGTCATGCCTACCGGCATGTCACACAGTGAGGTGTTGCCCATCACGGGTGACCTTGTTGGCCTCAGGGCTTAAACAATACATTTTCAGACAATTTTATTTCAAAGATCCACAGTATGAACGTAATAGTAGAGGGGTGCTCCCTGGTCGCGTTACGGGACTAGATGATGCCTAGATGATGACGGCTAATAAGCCAGAAACTGTCATTCCACTCTCCCTTGTATTCCTGAGTAATCTCGGTCTGACTCTGGGCATAAGTGATCTTTAAAGCGGTCGAACTGAGCTCATTTTGTACATTGGTACAGCCCTGTACCACACATTCACCGCTAACTCTCTTTCATGTAGCTTGTAGCTAGCGATGAGACAGGCAGAGTCACTGCCTCCGTCAGCTTCCCTGTCAGTGACTTTGAACCCACTGCTTGGCATTTCGCTGAAGTCGATGTCACCTCAGATGACATGGGAGCCGTAATGACTGTGAAGAAACAAGGCGAATACGACTTTAACGTGCTCGAAACTCCCTTCTCCAGCTTGGAGGCCGTCTACTATGCCTATGACAACGGTAACTGCACCCCATGTTCATTGCTAACCAATCAATTTTCTGTCTTCAGTTTAATTTATTGCTTCCGCGTGTCTGATTTACTGCTTGCCTTCGTCTCCACAGTTCTAACACCGGATAAACTGGCCCAACTGAATTGGAACAATCCAGTGCCACCGTTCACAGGCTGTTTAAGAAATATGCATCTCTCGGTGGAAGATTCCGGAGGAACTCCGATTTCATTCCCCGCCGGTACTCCGAATATCGTCCTCGGTGTCTGTCCTCTCTGATTTGACCCCCTCCCAGCCTCCCTCCCCAATTTCGGAGAGAGAACATCTAGCCTCCTGTGGAACTATTCGCCTCCTGTATCTTGATCCAGGGCGCGTTGATTTTCATTTGCATCTGATAAAACTGGTTTTAGTGGTTTTAACCGGTCTACTACCCATTTACTACGAAAATCTCCGGTTTATTCCATTTCCCTGCACGTTTTGTATATGCTTACCCATGGTACTCCTGATCACTTGTGAAAATACAACCCATATTCGTTAGGTCAAACATGTTTTGCTCACCTGTATCTGCTACCTATCTCTAAGTTGTACGTTGGGCACCTATCGCGATCGGCTGTATTCATGAATGACTTCAAAAGTTTCCAAAATGACTACCCTTATCAGTGAGCTCGCTCAGAGAAGCGCTTGAGGCACTCCGGTTACGGAGTATCATCGAACTCGGGCAGTTGAATTACTCTGTATACATCACGTGCCTTCTTCTTGTGCCATCTCATCATTTGGATAAGTTGAGTCATTATTTCTGGGATCCTGAGGAATAACAATATTCCAGGAACTGCGTTTTATTACCTGCAATACCCTGCATATGAAATGAATGTTTAAACTTATTAAAGACTATTTTAGCCACCTTCTGAATAGCGTTTCTGGGGAGAATTGCAGTTTCCTCACTTTGCTGCGGTTTTCATGGAACACTAGTTGCCTTATCATGCTTCATGAATGGATTTACGAGAATCCAAGTACTTCAAAAGACATAGAGAAGATTATTTTCTAACATTGTTAAAAGATAATGATTTCAAGCAGGGGATTATTATCGTCAAAGACACTCAATTGTGTCTTTGGCGAGTAATCATCCGATCCCAGTCGCTGACTCATCCAAACTTCGATCTGACGCCCAGTAGGTAGTTGGAACTTTAAATGAAACGTCCTCACCGTCTGAGCTACTGGTTCGCCCTCAATCAGAAGCACTGATGATGAGAGCTTGGGGCTTGGACGCGTCACGGGACCGTGCCAGCTAGTATGTCATAAAAAGCTAACCAGGCGTCACGGTTTGTGTCTGTAAAAAACTTCTCGAATTCTGGTTGTTGGGAGTTATACAGTCGCTTGAGTGAGGTGTCGACCCTCGAAACCCCTACCTGATATTGTCCCTGAAGGTGGATTTAGGTTAGAATCTGAAACGTCCGCCCACCCCTCCTCTACACCAAATCAAAATTGTAATCCGGTTTTCCTTCCAGTGGACTGGTGAGCTCTGCCCACCTCTAGGCGTTAATTTTACGAAAAGTTGCATTCTGATGCAATGCTGTTGACCAAATAACTATCCAAAGTTTACAACTATTCTAGAAGAAATTAGCCTACAAAAGCCTCGTTTATTGAAAGCGCAGCCTCTATGGTTACTTAAAGCCCAAGTTTATGTGTCCTAGACACCCGAATATTCGAAAAATTTATAACAATTCGTTCCATCAACGGAGTAAAGAATTCGTTCTTATAAGAGACCAGTATCAGGGCAACTAGAAGTGGGAGAATGGGAAGAGCTTCATTCTCAAATAGCCCAAAATGGACTGGCTAACGTTCAAGTCTGAGCTCTCCCCAGAGTCTGATCAGTCGGCGATGGCCATCAAACCGGAAAATAGCCCCGCACTCCCCTGTCATTTCATCTCAGCTAACTTTGTATACTTTAGACGAGCACTTGACCTTTTCGCCGACAGATAAAAATTACCTCTACGCTAGACTTTTGTTTACAATGTTTTTAGTCACATGGAGCGTCATAGGCTATCGTACCGATTTGAGCCGCTCCGTTGCAGTGCACCTAACGATTAATTAGCAGTCCTCATAGACTGGCAGTTGTTGGTCCATTCCGCGTAGGCAGTTTGTAGGGAGCTGTATTAAACGACGAGAGAACTTGCCACAGGAAAAGCTGGATGTCCATTTTGCCACCGGTTTTTTAAGTCTTAAAGGTTTTTTTGAAGAAAATTGCCTCATGCGTGATCAGTACTAACCTAAGCACCCGATATCCTCCGATGTATTGTTTTCAAAAAACAAGCAGTCAGAACTTGATAAGAATAAAAGGATTCTCACGGGATTTAACCGTCTTTCTTTCACTTTTTACAAGTAGTCTGAAGATATTTCCAGAAATTCTCTACATGGATAAATCGGCGAGTTCTTTGAACTAGATAATGTGCCTGTATGACAATAAAAGGAGCGGCATAAAGCGAATAAACTACTTATCATCGTGGTTAGAGATTAAGTGCAGGACTCTGATCAGTAGAACTTGTCGATCGTATCGTGGCCTTGACAGCGGAAGTAACCAACCAGCACACGATACTCAGCGGCCATTAGAATTTTGATCATTCTCGTCCCAATATGATGCATCCTAGAGCAAAAGGTCGCCTTAAAAACTCAGCCAATCTCGTAGTGATAATGATTGAAACAAATCGAACAAAGTTTCCTGGTGCTTTTGGGGTGGGTAGACCCGAAGTTCCACGGGAGACACCGGATGTGAAAGTTATGACCTGTGCGGCTGCTAAGCAGGCATTCACCAAATTGGGATGAACAAGTAAAAGGCGACGAAATAAGTAGAATTTAATGACGTTATAAAATTTCGCGACCTCTTATTCAACTGCATACGGTCATCGCCTATAAATACTGGTACATTTTATGACGTCATAAAATTCTGCTTATTTCGTCGGCTTCGCCTTGTTCAAATTTACTCTGGGAAAACAATGCTTCAATAAAACTGGGATCAGAAGATTTGGCCTTGTGGCAATCTCGGGTAATTGGTATGATTAGGACTAGCAATGGACGCTTTTAGTTCACAAAGGTGCATAAATGTGCATGATCCTATTCAAATGTAATTTCTGACAAAATAATCAAAAACCAGTTGACAAAAGTCCATGTGGGTTGGGCCTCTAATTCCTATCAATAAAAGGCTTGTCTTTAAAATAACTTTGGATGGCGTTTAGTCTAACATGATTGTAAGTCCGTTAAAGCATCATGGCTAGCTGAAGTATTCGTTGAGATCGCGTGATGGCCATAGGATTCGTAACCTGGTGAACCCCGAATTTTTTCTTGAAATTATTAAAGAATAACCCCAATCCAATGCCAACACAACTAAAACTTTAGGTGATCTGACCCGAAAGACTCAGTTGTCTATGCCTCTCCTCAAAACATCAAGTTGTCCGTCCAAATCTATCCTCCCCTGTGCAACATGGAATAGTTTCTAAACTCATACTACTGCATTTTTATCAATAACACAGTTTTTGGCAATATAAATGGCTGAATACGCGCACAAGACGTCCCTTTGATAAGCAAAGAGGACAAATGGACAGATGCCAATTGTAACAGGCATGTAGTGGCCTAGCAACTACATCATATAAAATACTGCAAAAGCTGGCTGATCCAATACCCGTATCGGACACTGTCCCTGATCATGGATTCGATCGCGAATCCAAAACGTCAGACTAATAAAGTTCTTGCTTCGGTGCTCGTGTCTCCTTCTTCGCGACATATGCTTTAGTCATGTTATCGGGATACTGCTTACATGCGATGGCGTAACTCACTTTTGTTATACTCTACTACACATCACGCTAAATTCGGCCAACATTCATAACAAACCGCAGTTGTATGATCAAGCCTTACCCTTCGAACTGACATCACGCACGCTAAACCGACAAAATGCCTATTTACGTCTGCTACGGTCGTCGGCTTGGAACTCACTAAAGATCTTATTTCCGCACGTTTGTGTCCGCTGGTGCACCTCAATCGCTAGAGTTCTGCTGAAATGAGCTTGTGCTTTCAGCTTGGCAGACATGAGGCTGTGGTTTCCCTGAGCTGAGCTTCAAGGTTACGTAAATTGCAAAACTGTCCTCAGCTCCTCGGCTATTGGAATGGGCTACGTCGTAACGACTAGTAAACTTACAGCGGCAAATGGTGAATGCCAATTCTGCTACCGAACTTTGTATAGTCCAAACTTCCGTGAACACTATTCCTATTGCTGATAGAAGCAAACAGGCGTGTTCCGGGAAGCAGTTCAGGAGAAGAAGGTGCAATCTCTGGAACAAGAAGTTAATTGGCCTAACGTTTCTGATTCTCTCTCGAACCCATCATCGGAGAGGGTTGCAGAACGTGGCGATATTTGCACAAGGTGAGTAGTATTTATAGCACGTAGTGACCACGCGATCATGTGCGTACTGCAATAAGCAGCTCTCGCGATCACCGCTGGGAGTCTTAATTGATCGGTTGATGCATTGGCAGTCCACGTCTTAGTGTTTAATATCCGTGATTTTATCATCCTTGTGTGATGCTGGTGTGACAATGCCCAGGAAATTTGGCTTCATTCCTCTGCCAAGGTGAAGACTGAGCGCGTAATATGGTAACGAGAGGTCATTGCGCTTGTTGATAGACTGCGAGCCGGAAAACCATAACTCTAACAGCTCGCTGCTCACACGAGTATTACCCCTTGCGAAGATTTCAGCCTCGTGAAACTTGAAATGATGACTGGGTCCCGTCAAGTTAGCTAAAACCCGAGAGCTAACGTCTTTCCTCCTTACCGCAGCCACGTGCTTGGCCATTCACGTCCGGGGTAATCTCCCGGCTTCTCCGACGTATTTGCTTTGCCCACAACTGCACCAAATCCAGTAAGCGACGCCAGACGTTTCCTGCTGTGACAGTGTCCCTTTCGGCCTCATGACCCGGCGCCTTACGGTTGCCTCTGACCCGTGTGCAATGCCACATCCAAGTGACTGACGGCATGCGAGACGTTATTTTTGTACCAAAAAACTCGCCAGAAACTAAGGCCATTTGGAATTGGTCTCCTTGTCGTTTACGTATGCCTTGTCCAACTATCAGTTCGAGCGGGTTCAAGCCTCACAGGATATATTACCTAAGGTTTGGTGAGGCTGCCTAATGACGTCTAACTGGCCAGAAATGGCCATTTGATGGTAACGTTCTTCTGCTTCAGAAGAAGAGGCAATCACTGAAACGTGGTGTTTATTGGCCTGAAGTTTCGGATTTTTTCTCGAACCCAACATCAGAGACGGTAGCAAAAGGGGGGTAGATTAACCAGGTGAGCAGTATTTATCGTACGTAGTGGCCCCGCGATCACATGCGTACTGAAATTAGCAGCTATCGCGATCACCACAGGGTGTCGGAATTCATGTGATGATAGCTTGGCCGTCCACGTCCGAGTCGCTAATGGCCGTGATTTCATCATTTATGCTGGATGCGAGCGAAATAATGATCCGCAAATTTGGCTTACTGTCATTGGAGGTGCTGGTCACGCACGTCCTGTCCACGTGACCCATTGCTCTGATCAGCCGATGCCTCAACACGGAATATGGTAACGGGAGTTCATCGCAGTTGTTGATAGACTGTGGGACTGAGAAGCGTGACTCAAGCAGCTCATGGCTCACGCGGTTATCACCTCTTGCAAGGATTTCTGCCTAATCAAACTTGAAAATATGGCCGGGTCCCGTTGAGTGAGCTGCAGCCTGAGAACCAGCGTCTTTTCTCCTTACCGCAGCCACGTGCTCGGCCATTCACGTCCGGGGTAATCTCCCGGCTTCTCCGACGTAGTTGCTTTGCCCACAATTGCACCAGATCCGGTAAACGACGCCAGACCTTTCCTACCGTGACATCGAGTCTTTCGGCCTCATGAATCGGCGCCTGATGGTTGCTTCTGGTCTGTGTGCCACCCCAACTCCAAGTGGAGGGAGAAGGCGGCCGACGGTGCGCTGATATAGCACCCTTACGCAACTGCGTTTGCGACTGATTTGGTGGTTGCTGTTGAAGTTCAGTACTTGCGTTGTATTTGCTGCTTTCCCGAACACCTTGGTTATCAGACTACCACAATCCTTGCAGCAAATGAGGACATCCAGGAAGGCCATGACCCGGTGCCTTACGGTTGCCTCTGGCATGTGTGCAACCCCTATTCCAAATGGAGTGAGAATGTTCCTGACGGCTTCCAATACGTTCTTCGTGTACGGAACAGTTCGTTCTCTTGCTTATCTAGCCGTATTTCGTTTATATCAGAAGGTCCCTTTGCTGATTTAATGGGCTGTGTTTGATGCGCCATGTGGGCATCGAGGCACCCACAGCAAATAACTTAAATATACTTCTTGACTCTTCGCGCTCTGGGATCTGATCGCTGGCATTCAGGCTTATGGCATTGAGTATTGTGCATGCTAGCCGGTGTTCCTTATTCAACGTGAATCAGAGGCCGAGCATTCAGCAACCAGATTATTGATTGAACGAATAAGAATGTGTAATAGGTTAAAAATGTGCATGCGTGGGACCACATCAAATTGCTACCGATGAATTATCCAGTGTTCCATCGCCGAGGTAGATCGGCTGATTTGATTTGGGCGTACTCTAGTCCTTATTAGCCAGTCAGGCTCTTGCTACAAAACGTTGAACCCCAGTCGGTAATGCAGACTGACGAATATCTCACTGCACACTTATCGTGACGTGGTTCAGCTCGGCATCTTACCATTAACTGTGCCAGCTTAACCAAATGATTCTGTTTATTTAACAAATCCAGATTGCGGCTTGGGCCACGTATCTGCTCGTGGTCCAGTGAGGAAACTCAGCCACTTAGTCGAATGCGGTCAGGTCACAGCGTGAAGGGCCCTTCGAAAGTTAAGATATACTGAATCCAACAAAAGACCTCACTGATTAGAATTTGGTAGCAACAAGGATATTTGCAATGGCAAAAGTAGTAGTTGTAGTATTAGTAGTAGTAGAAGTAGTAGAATTATTAGTAGTACTTGTAGTAGTATTAGTAGTATAACTAGAAGTATTAGTAGAAGGAATAGTAGTAGTAGCAGTAGTAGTAGTTAGAAGTATTAGTAGTAGTAGTAGTATTAGTATTAGTAGTAATAGTAGTCGTAGTAGTAGTATTTGTTAGTAGTAGTAGTCGTAGTTGTAGTAGTAGTAGTAATAGTAGTAGTAGTTGTAGTAGTAGTAGTAGTAGTAGTAGTTAGTAGTAGTAGTAGTAGTATTAGTAGTAGTAGCATTAGTAGTAGTATTATTATTATTAGTAGTAGCAGTAGTAGTTAGTAGTAGTAGTAGTAGTAGTAGTAGTAGTAGTAGTAGTAGCAGTAGTAGTAGTAGTAGTAGTAGTAGTAGTAGTAGTAGTAGTAGTAGTAGTAGTAGTAGTAGTAGTAGTAGTAGTAGTAGTAGTAGAAGTAGTAGTAGTAGTAGCAGTAGTAATAGCAGTAGTAGTAACTGCTGTTCTTCAGGCTGGGAAATCCTGGGTCAGGTTCTCCCAGTCTAATGGTTGAGTTGTAGATTTTTGAAGGAAATTTAATTGCTGCGCCATTTCGGCGAGCACGCCTGACACCATCGCCATAGGATCGACTTTTGAGCAGGCATTCGTCGTCTGTTGCTACCTGCTGACCGCACAGTCTAGCCATCACGCCACGCCTGCATGACAAAGCAACTATCAAGGTCATGTACGCAGGGCCAGATGATCCTTTTTTCTCATTGGCCACCCGTCAGCCTATGACGTTCCAGCCTTGCCATTTAACTCCGCACTTGTGCTGTTTCCCGTTCTCAGTACACGTCCTGTCTGCCGCCAGTCTGCCGTTTTGGAAACATAAAAACAAAAACAACAGCAACAACTCCAGATAAACTACATGTCGTAAAAAGCAGGCTTTTCGGTTCACACTGCCGTTGCCTGTTTTGCCACAAGCTATTGAACTGAACCCATGTTCTTCGAACTATCTGGCGAAAGTTGCCTTGCGTTTGGATATTTATAGGAAAGCGTGTCAAGTTAAACTTTGCCTTTTGAAAGTACGACTGTTCAACCGTCGATTCCGATGAGGTCCACCATGTGCTCCACAGGATGGCGATGCAGGGACGGTGACTTGCGTGTGGATTAGTTTTAAGGGATATAAGACAAGCGCTGCATCTCTCACATACTCTCTCTCTTCTGTCACCCGTCTTTACCCGTTGTCAAGACAGAGTCAAGAGAACCGGAGGCGAGAGAGGGCGCAGGTGACTGTCGCGGCCGCCACGCATGAATCTGATCCCATGGAGTGGGCTGCTTGAGCCCGCACATACGCGTGCCACCATGCCCCCTCCATGCCCTGATCTGAGCCCCTTCTTGGTTCAGGGTAGTCAAGATGGGTTCAAGAAGGCCACAGGCGGCATGAGGTGGTGCAAGTGGCTGCAGCGGCGTGAGCCCGCACCTACGCGTTCCACCACGCACCACGGAATAAGGCTTGCCGTACCTGATCCAGTCCCCTCCCCTTAGGTCTTTTAAAAGTTAAAATTTGTGCCCGTTTTCTGCTTCCACGTCTAGACTCTCCCCTTTGGTTGTGCACTTCCGATCGTTCGATGGCCAGAAATCTGTCTCCTCACCCTTCCTTCTTCCTTTCACTCAGTATGGCAATGTGCTTTTATATTTGCCATCTATGCAACACCTTCATTAATCCGCTTGTTTAAACGATGGGGTTGAGATGACATCTCCATTAGCCATTTCGTCTCAGTCCTGGCAGGTCGATGCACAACAGTAGCAATCTTTCCAATCCCTGTTGTGCGTAGAATGCATATTTATTTATTCCCAAGTCATCTACGAAAAATAACAGGCTCATAATCATGACATGACAGGATAAATCTATGGATTGGATTATCAAACGAGAACTGGTACAATTTTTAGTGGTTTAAAACTTGATATCGAGCTGCCCTTGGAAGGAGGATCATCTGCAATATGTCCAGAGCTGGATTCCAGCAACCGAGGATAGTCACATGACCCACGCTGCCTTCTTTGGCTTTAGAGACTATTATAATCTGAAAGAATAGAACTTAGAGGTAATCTTGTCAAAGGATAAAGTCCTGTAGGTCGGCGTTAGGTTGTTTGGGTCAACCAGACGAAGTCCTGCTATGGTCAAGAGTGAAGATCCTCAGGTATCAGTATCGGGATTCATTTTGTTCCTGATGTACCTGGAGGACTGCGAAAGGCATGCGAATTGCGAAACAAAGATTTTGCAGAAAATAGGAAAGTTTGGAGTATAATTTGCAGCCTGGTACCTCCCGATAGATTGCAGATCATCCTTGATCAGTTTGAGGAGTGTTCAGTTCGTTGGCTTTTGCAGTTTACGTTCAGCATATTTATCTCGTCTTGATTGTTATTAGAGGAAGATAGTGTCTCAGTGGTGCACATTTTCACTTTCCCGAATTTCGACTGATATTTGTGGGGCTCGACGGCCGCTGGCGTTACATGTACTCATTTTGATGGACGATAATTTTGGAATGGCTCGTCGCGACACCGTCTCCGCTCACAAATCTTACCTTCATGTCGTGGCCACAGGAAGGTCCAGATGCCTTTAAATGAAGCCGGCATCTGAGAAACATGATTCAAGCCTGAGTCGTTCCGCTTTTGAGGTCCCTCGGTCTAAGTTGGTCACTCATTAAATGTCGAAAGTATGGCCAGTTCCTCCAGACTGGATCGAAAGCTGGGAGATTTGGTCAAACCTTTGAGTTGCCAATTTGCGCCGATGTAAGCGGGTCTGCAAATTTTGTCCAGTTTCCCCAACGTAGTTGCAGTTCCCATCATTGCAAAATATTAGGTAGACAACTGCAGAGGTTTCAGTTGAGGACAGTTTGTCCTTTCATACGGTGGCAAGTTTTTGTCCGCGTTCGATTAACTATGCCTATTCAGGTGGCGTGTAATAGTCAAGGTGCGGCCGTGAAGACCCTTTTATGTAGGAAATGGTCCGCCAGACTTCGGATTACTGTTCTTTTGGCCGTCAGTTATTCAGTCGGCATTTCATTTGTCTGATTAAATAGTTTGGATATCCAATAGCTCATGAAGGTAATATCATTCAGCGCTTCCATCGGCTGGGGTACCGCAGTGTGTTCCAATTCTTTTAAATATAGTCTAAGCGCAGTTACGTTTGCGGACTGGAGAGTGAGTTTTATTGATGCCTTCTATTTTTTATGCTGGTGGTCTTTCTGAATACTGTTCATAATGAACTCCTTTAAACCGTCCGCTCATTACTTGGAAGTGGCAGGAAGCGTAACATCCCTACTAAACGCCATTGTGGTAACTTTTATGGGTTCGATAAAGACGTCTTCCAAAGCAAATGTCAGGACCTTTGAAAGGTCACATTAGGAGCAATAAGGACCACCAAAGCGGTTAGGTATCAAGCTCTTTTGTAATGTACCTCCAAAACCGACACAGTTTATTTTGTTTTATAGGCGAACGTGAGGTGATCTGTTGCGAGAATTATACATGGTGAACGCTTTGGACTGAAGTGTATCTTTTCGAATCTTATTTTAAACTGCTAGCGATTTTTGATCCCTCTGACCTGCAGACATTTGACAGACCTCCACTTGGCATACACCTGCGTCCGGATGGTTGCGTTTACCCAATCGAAACCTCGGTCGATGCAGCATGGGCCACCAGACGCGATAGCCCTCGGGCGATTTCATGCTAATTCGACCATCGTTTTCGATGATATCCATCGTATACACCACAGCAGGGTGTTGCAGGGGCGGTGACTTGCACTACGTTATAGTGAGAGTATACTTTCAACGCATCTACCTCACTCTCTGTTTCGCTCCCCCATCTGGGCCCGGTGTCAAGACTGAGTCAAGTAGATCAGAGATGGGAGATGGCACAGGCCCACGCACTGTGATCCAACACAAAACAAGAAAAATACTACACTGGGGGATGGCTCGGATCCCAACTGATTGGGAGCGCCACAAAGGCCACATTAAGGAGGAGCCATTTCAGACTGACTCTCAGTCCGCCAGTCAGCCACTCCACACAATAACACAGACTAGGCTGACCACGCGGTCCGAGTTATCCCAGCAGTTATTAAACTTCCATGCCACGGCTTTAAGCGCACTGTGATTGTTCCAAGCGCGTCAGATTGTTTGCAGTGAAGAAAACGCGCTGAACCGTCTACCTCACTCTTTTCCCCACTTTCAGAATGAGGCCAAAATCCGAATCGGTCAGTTTTCTGATGCACGCACCAATTGGAGAACACTTGAACCTGTTTCGCAGTCCTATTAAAGCAGCCATCACTCTCACCAAGGCCTGACTGGACGCTGTCAACATTAGCTTTGGCTTTTCCGATGGCCGCTACAGTCTGGAACAGCAACACCGGGGTTCTGTGCACAATAAATTCCTCATTCTGATGCCTTATGTTTTTGGCCTAATGATTGTAATGCTCCGAGTTCAAATACGGTTTAGATCCCTGCAATGTAACTCAACCCACCCTCCGTCTAGATAGATTGACGATTTTGCCTGCGCTAGATCTTCGCTGATGAACACTCACCGATCGTCAACGGAACTCACTCGTCCGGGTCTGGCTTTGGGATCATTCTCGCCCAGCGGCGGTTAACAACGCCCACAAAGACAAAGGAGACTGGAATGGCCGTTTATGGCTCATTAGCCGTCATCAGCCAGCCATACACAACCCCAGGTGGAGCCGGATCCAAGACTTAAACGCGCGACCTGCTACGCGAAGCTCAACGCTCTAACCAACGAGCCATAGGCCAATCAACAAGTGCAATGACCTCCCCGCTCCATATTCGGTGCTGACACTTTGCCTGGTCGGTTTAGTTAGGGAATATTGACTGCATTGGTTGATGAATGCTCACCGATTGTGACCGGATCTCACTCGTGAAGGCAGATGGCTCAACGATTAGAGCGTTGTGACTTCTGAGCAACGAGTTGCGGGTTCGAACCTTGGGTTTGATATGGCTAGCTAATGTGCCAGAAATGGCCACTCCAGTCTCCCTAATCTTTTTTGGCATTGTTTATTTTGAAAATCTTACCAATTTAGTACGAGAAGTGTCGGAAGATATTCCGTTTGTTTAAAACCTTACCAATTGCAACAGTGGCCGTCTCACTCTTGAACTATTGCCTCTAAAGACAAGTAAGTTCTTAATGGCCACTTTTATCTTATTCGTCTTGGTCAGCCAGATTGTTGAGCTCAGAGATTTGTAGGCCAAAAAATAAGTGAAACGGTCTCACCAAGGTTCTTCGTAGTGTATGTCAATGAGGTAACTTCATAAAAGATTTGTAATAACTCGGAGTTTCTAAGGTCGCTTTTGTCTCAGTTATTCACATGTTTATTGTTAAATGGACAGCAGTAGATGTATGGCGATGTCCGGAGAGGGCACTCTGAATAAAATTGGTAAAAGTAGGGGCACTTGCAAAAGGCAGACTGTCTGGCAGGTAAAGTATGTTCTTTATCTGGTCTTGATAATAAGGAGGTCAAATGGAGTAAACCAGAAGGAGAGAGGGTAGAGTATTTATCTCCTTTTTAGTTCCCAGACAAAGAAAACGCAGTCATTCGATAAAGTCCCTTGTGTTGGCCTGGAAGTAATGTGCCATCATGGGGCTAAAGTGGTCTTAAGTAGCAATTCAGCAGACAGTGGTCATCTGGTCGAAAGATTGGTTGAAAAATTCGCTTGTTCTACATTTTGCTGGACTCTCTCGAAGACGCCCGTCAGGGATACGGTTACTTGCTGAAAGTCAGAGATAAACTCGTAAGCAAATAGATGCGGGTACTTCGAAGCAAGTGGGTTTAATTAGTAGTCTATGCAGTTCTGCCAGACCATGAGGTAAGCTATACATGTCAAGGTCTGCTTGGCACTGCGGAAGACGGCAAAGTTATCCCGAACACCAAGGTCTGCTCTCAAAGGGGGGATTCGGTTAAAGGTGTCTAGACAGAACGTCTCCTCTGTCTAGCAAAACAAATGTCAGCGATTTGAAATGTTACTCTAGTTATAAAACCCAAACCGGTGTTATAGGTGGGTTTTATGGGTGGGATAAAATGGTAACTAGTAGGAAGCTATAACGGTAGAAATAAGGAAATTATCAAATATAAAATCCGGTTTTTAAGTGTGCTATTCAGTTTACAAAACATGGCACAATGTTTAAATTTGTTTCTCGTAGAAATTATCTTGCAAAAAGTCTACTGATTCGCTAGCGACCGCTCAGTAACAACTTCCCTAAAGCTTTCGCCAATCGAAAATTGTGATTATAATGATTATTATTATTATTATTTAAAAAGGCCCAAGTCAATTAAAGGTTAAATTATTAAATAATTAAAATGATCGAATAATTGATTTGTCGAATATCATCCCAACGTTCAGTGTATGCCAACAACCAACTCTTCGTGACAATAACGCGTAGCCCATAAATGCCTTAAGCTTTCCTTAAGACCGAATCATAAATCATATGCATTGCAGTCAACAATGCCCTGTTGACCTACCAACTCTGTTTACCGCAAACCAAAAGTTCCAAAACACTTACATGTGTACTTAATCCGTTTAAAGTAGCAATGCAATAAATTAAGGTTAAATCATGATAGCATTTCCGCTTTTTTTGTCGAAGAAATACAGGCTTTTCGGTCCAATAGGTTTGTTAGAAGTGGGGCGACTCCATCGGTACTGAAATCTTGTTCAAAATATTAATGAAAGAATAATAACAGCATGTTTAGTAACACATTTATGATTCTTCCGCTTCATTTTCTAACAGCCTGTTAATTGTTAACAGTGATATCATTGACAGTGCCTTGCGCCACCATTGTGCCATTATCATATGCGGCATCGACCACGCTGAACACGTTTACCACCCCCACGGAGACCAAATAATGAAAACAATGGCAAAACGGTCATATCCAGACAGCAAAGATATTGTCATTAGAGCCGCCCTCGACAGCTCGAGTGGTAATGTCAAAAAAAGAAAACACGATCACTGGAAGAGGAGCTTAATCAGCCTGCGGTTTATGATTCTCACTCAAATCCATCATCAGAGACAGGGTCAGACAAGGGTATTGGATTGCCCAGGGCTTGCAGCATTAATAGGATGTACTTGCTAGGTCATTTATGCCTGTCACAATCGGCAGCTCCCGACTGCATCGCAGGTAGTTGCAAGAGGTGGTATAATTGTCAGACTGGCCAGTTGTTGCCATGTACAGTTTGTCATGCAATTGCTGTGCACCTGCATGTCCGTCAAAATTATGGGCTCTCACGCACATCGCACGTGGATGCAGTGGTGCGATGATAGCACGCAGATGAGTAAACTAACGCGACGAGAGACCAAAGCTGACCGGTCTTAAACTTTTTGAAGCTCTTGCATAGGTAAAGAATGTCTAGGAATTCGTCAGCCACTTTCTCACACCACTTTGAGTAGGGGTTGCACACAGACCGACTGGAGATAACCGTAGGGCATAAGATCAGGCAAACGAAAAAAAACCCTGACACGTCAATAAATATCGGGTGCTGTCTACGAGATCCGGTGTAGTTTTGAGCAAAGCAACAATGTGTGAGCAACCGGAAGGCTTCTCTGAACGCGAGTACACAGGAGCAATGAGGAGGAATAACGCCAAACCCGACTAAACCGTACAGTTTGATGAAGCTGAAATCCTCGCAAAAGGTGACAACCACTTGGGTCGCAACATCCGTGGGTCACGGTTTCCCAGCTTTCAATCAGTCAACAAGCGCACTGATCTCCCCGCTCCATATTCGGTGCTGCCACTTTGCCTGGTCAATGTAGTTAGCCACGCGGATAACGTACGAATAACCACTGTTCCTGGTGCCGGTGTCGTTGAGCCTGACTGCGGGCAATTATTAAACCACGTGCAAAGTTCGTGGGAACCGTTCATCACGACAGGCACACAGTGGAACAGCAACGTCATGGCAACTGCCTACTGCAATATCTAGCCGTTCCGACAATTATCGAACCAGATGCAACTATCCACGATGCACTCGGGAGCTGACAATTATTATAGGCAGTTATTGGCTGAGCAATACATCCTGTAAATACTGCGAACCCTGTCTGATGATGGATTCGAGTGAGCAGCCGAAACGCCAGGCTGAAAATGCTATTGTTCCAGTGATTGTGTTACTTGCTTTGCGACTGTTTTCTAAAACCCGCTTCTATAATCAACATAACGGCTCTTATAAACTCAGGACCTGCTTTTTAGGCCCGAAAATTTGGCATCTTCTACCCTAGATAAACTGCAGTTCTGTTGGATGTGCTTTGTGGTCGTACGTCGACGCAAGTATATGCAAGGGCAAATATTCGAATTTCAGCTAGACATATGAGTACCGAAGCAAGAGACTGGTCAATTACCGAATAATTATGGTTGACTTTTTTGGGAGCCTTCGATATCGTCCAGAGATGACAGCAGCTACAGGACAAAGGAGAGCAGTAGTCAATCAATTAGCAAGGCCACAGGTCTGGCTGTAACTACACAGGCTTCTGTATGCCGGCATCAGATGGAAAGATTGAGTGCTTTATTACTCACATGAAGACGATACTTCATTCAATTCTCAGATCGTCTACTTCCCGTACAAAAGGATGTTGCTTGATTCATCGTTACCATGCTCTGTGAGCAGATATATCTTCACGATTACATGTCTACTTAAATAACTTTAGTAGGCCTCATTTATGTTATGCAATGCATAACAGTGATTTTGAATCGTTAAGACACTTTATCGTTTTTTTTTAGCACTAGGAGCTCTTAAGAGTTATTTAGCATGGATGAGGATCACACGAAGACAGATTCTGGTTTAATTGGCCTACCTTTAATCCAGAAGAGTCAATTCTGGAGGGCATAAAAGAACGGCAGTGGCTTCAGGTGGCCTAAAACGAGCAAGTGGACCGTCGTAAGAGTCTGAGGCTGATTAGCTGAAAGGCGACTGTTTTATATTTATCCGAGCTTATTTCATGAAACAATAAAAATCTAAAGCCTCTAACAATTGTAAAATACTTGACTTACTGGGAGGATGTCGGGTTGAGTTCATCAAAGCTCTCATCACAACGACCCCAGTTCCTTTTTTAAAAAAATATGCAAAAAATGAGCATGAGTCGCGAAGCCAAAATCTGCAACATTTATGTGAGGCTATGAACATAGTCAAGAACAATTTGGGCTATCAGATCTTTTGGTGAATGGTTTTTGTTTCCCCCGGAATTGTTCATTTTTCAAGTTGATGATATTCAGTCCATCAGTGATGAAATTTGGATTAAATATGAGCATGGGTTTGCAAATAGTTAAGCCAACAAATCGAACCTTATTGCTTGGGCTGTTCCCGTTGAATGAGACTACGGGGAAGTTGACGTTCTTCCTAATTTCTGCTGCGGCGTTATCAGCCATCCGCGTCTAGAATAATCAGACTATGGTTCTGGCAAAGTTGCTTTTTCCGTGAATGGATCAGACTCGTAAGCAGACTACAGATGTTCCCTGCCACGATAGTGCGTCTTTCAGTTGCCTGATCTGGCAAAATTTGGCTTAAAATTCTGTCTGGGTGCACCAAAAAATCGTCTCTTGCCCAATATAAGCATGCACCAGTTGATGAAATCGCGCCA
>WEDG01002856.1:0-22097 GCA_017591395.1 Schistocephalus solidus | reverse complement strand
TGCGTCGTAACTACCAATCAAGGACGGATGGCCATAAATACTGTACTGATAATCTTATTGACCAGTCATTGCTCTATTCTATCTTCAGTGTATGACTTACGCATACCCATTGATTTATTCTATGTAAACCAATCAAATCGTCTGGAGAACATGACATTAAATACCGAAAAAATGGAGGTTCATCACTTTGGACCGGAGACCGCTCTCCTAAAAAATCATAATCAGTTGTCATGATACCATCCATTATTCAGCTACTTATCGGCTGAGCGGCTGATCAATTGTCTCATTGTATTGCTAAACCTTACCAAAAACCTTACACTGATAATAACAACAATTTATCAAGCAATAAACCCTAAGCGTACCCTCAACCTAATCGTGACCTTAACCTTATGCACAACTCTCACCATAACCCCAAAAATAAACTCAACGGGTACCGATTTCAAACCCTAACCGCCACCCAAACAATAATTTCATTAATTACACTACCTTTCATGCAAGCCTGAAAGCTAACAATAATCCCAAACTTTAATCCTTATCGTAACTCTGTAGTGTAGACAAGGGTCAAAACAGCTAAGAAGCAAGGTGTACAAAAAACTAACGCTAAGTGGGGAATTGTGTGTCTAATTTACAAACGACAAAAGGACGGTAAAAATGACAGAGGATTGTTAGAATGCAGACTCAAGAAAAACGTAGCTTTCTTAGATAGCAAATTTTGTCGAGGATTGAAATGAGCTCTGAACTAGATCCAGCAAGCTATGCATCAAAGACGATGAGCAGAGGCAGGAGTTCAATCGAGAAGAAGTCTGGCAGAACGGAATCGAGAAATAAAGATCGATCGTTGCAATTGACTGTAAATAATGGAAACAGCTCAGAACAATTAAGAGAGCAGTGTTGACACGCAGCAGCGAAAACAGGAGACGTCAAACATGCAGGTTGAATTTGAGCTGTGTGTATTTTTTAGCACAGTAAAACATGCGTTTATTAAGGTTCAGGTGAACAAGAAAGATACAAACATATAAATTGTACAAATACCAACAAAACTACCCCATCAGAGCGTTTGTTGCTCAAATAAAACCATCGACAAAAAAATGCAAAAAATTACACGACAAAGCCCTTAAGATTGGCAGGAAATTGGATGTGTGTACCAGACAGAAAGGAAATGCGCTGTTGTGTAAAAGGAGTAGCAAAATGCGTGGGTGCGTTGGTCAAATGTGACGGTTGAGTGGATGGGCCCGAAACAGGTGGAGTGGGTGTTGACGGTGCAGAGGAATGGGATGGAACAACGGGCGGCGGGATGCACTCAAGGGAGGCTGGCTTTAGTCTGTTGATGGAAACTGTGCCAGTCTTGTCTGCCTTCTAAAATGACTAATACTTTTCCATCCGGTGAAGCACCTTAACTCTAACCCTAAACATAACCGTATCCATAAGGCTAACTCTAAATCAAAACCTTGTGGCGAGCGGATTTAAGAAAAATGATTCTTTTGTTTAAATGTTTATGAGCGGTAAGTCAAACTTCAAATCCTGCATGGCATATGCGTGTCTTATTCCCCTCTTTTCTTGTATTCACTGCAAATCTGCGAGGACGCTAATCCCTATAATCCGGTGGCATCCTCCAACTCCACCCTTCCCAAATCACCAGATTCCAAGTGAACAGTGTTATTGACTATCTATCTTTATATTTCCCACTCTCTGGTAGTAGGGCCTTATTCCAAATTCAATTGACTCCTGAGCCAGTTTTAGTATCCAAATTTTTGTACAGTAAAACCAATCTTTGGCATTTGAACTGGGCCTGCATTCCTTTGACTGGGCATGGTGCAATGGCTGACCAAAAATATATTGAGAGGAATGCAAGGACGCCTTCAAAGAATGGAAACCCAAGAACAGAGATTAGTCCGCACCATTGAGGTTTTTAATTTTTCTAGGCCATTAAACCCTAACCATAAGCATAACTGAAACCCGAACACCGAACGCCCCCATAACCCTATGCACAACGTTAACCCTATCTGTGTGCTCCTTGTGCTAAAATTAAACCGTGTACACATTCTAAATAAGTGGCAACAACTGGAAATTTGTGTGAATTCACTTGTTTAATATAAAAACAACCAACGTCATTGCTGTGAACCGCAATATTCGAAAAACATAGCCGGAAAAAATAACCAATCACCAAACAGATACCAAAGACTAATAGACAGAGACCTGCGGTGCCGTGGACCCTATAGAAATTCCTCCCGCGATTACAACTAGCTTGATCAAGTGCGTCCCTTTTATTAATTTGTTCCCTGTTCTGTTAGATTGGCACTTGGTTTTAGGTGCCCTTTGCTCATTCTTACCCTCGCCTTGTTCAAATACTTATCGTTTCAAGTCGAGTTCGCGTTATTGTTTCGAACAAGATCTAGCAAACCTTACTCGGGTAAAATACTGGCTTAATTCTGGTATGCCCATGGCCACATGCTAGCATAATGACGATATATTATGCCAAAAATATGCTGGCTTCTTTACGCCACGCTTATGCCTGCCCAGAAAGGCCTCCAGTTTGCTTGAAACGCACATAGGATATTACGTCAATCACGCTCACCACTTCGCTTGTACCTTTAGTCCTTTTAAGAGTATAGTAATTCTAATTAAAATTTTTTCTTTATTAATAGGTTAATTTAGACATATTGCGAGCCCTCTCCGATGTCTATGTCAATTAGAGTTGGCGCTGCCGGTACCCGTAGCATAGCTGTTGGTTGCCCGGCGCGTCCTCAGGTGGCGGATAGTGGACCGGCTTTCAGGGAAGGTTAGCTGCAAAATAAGCAGAATACCGGGTCTGGTGAATAAGCAGTCGCGGATCAGCAGTGAAAGTGCTATCAGGATGCGGATGGCTAAGGTCTGGCATGTCGACTGCCTTATAAAATATCGCACATCCCTACGACGGCACTGTGACATGGCGACCGTGAACTGCCATTAAATAAGTTTGCTTGTAACCACTGACTTGTGGTTAGGTTCTTGAGCCAAATCGCTAGAGGAGACAATCTCGAAAAAAACAATCCGAGCGACTGTTAGAAACCCACCCGTACTCACAATTCCCAAGAAACGTCATAAAAATATGTCCGATTACAGTACTGCGATTCATGCTACAGCGTCTATGGGAACCGACGCTCTCCGCAACCCTAGTACAGTGGTGAGAGTGCATGTGTAACGGCCGCGGACTTCGAACTTGGCACACACACGGGCGAGTAACGCATCTGTAGTCGTTATTGGACGATGCGCGTACTGGACAGGGTCTCTAAGCACCATGCCGATCACTCAAACGCAACAGTCATTAGAAGGAACGACAGAAATTTCGGAAATGGATTCTACTATTAAGGATAGAAAATAAGGAAGGGAGCGTTACATAAAGCTATGTCCCTTTTGGAGTGGGGGGAATTCTGTCATGTCCGTTGGATAACCGGTGGGGAGTGCAACACTGTGGGCAACTGCAGGGTCGGGATGAGGGGATGCTGACATTGAGCGGAGGATACCGATACGATAAGCAGTGACGGTAATCGTGTGGACGGGGGTCAGCCTTTGGGAGTGGAAGGTGGCCCCGGCATCTTCACCGACATTCGATCACTCCATTTCCATCCGGGATCCGCGCGAAAAGTGCCCCCAGTCCATTCAAACAATTCTGTCGGAACTTTGGTTCGTTACACATGGTATACGAACTGGAATGTTCAACCGGGAATGGACTGCTGGTATTTGATGCTCTAATGTGCAAACTTTTCTGGACCAAGATACCCAATGTCTGACGGCACGCAGTCTTTATCAGTACCTCGTGGATGTCTGATGCCTGTCTGAAGTCCGAATCCGCGACTCAGGTACGAAAGAAATAAAGATCCACCTCGCCCTGTACCAAAACGGCCCTCGCGACTCGTCTGGTAGACACGGTGTGGCTATTGCCCCCTCGGAACAGGCAAACAGTGCGCTATTTCCATGGGAACCAGGCAATGACCGAATGGCTTACGCGCAACTGAAGGGTCACTTTACCAATATCTATGTCGTCTCCATATAAGCACCAACAGCAGCTGCCAAACAGCGCGATAAGGAAACCTGCTCGCAGCTGCAGGAGTTAGCAGAATGACTCCCTCGCCGTAATCTGTTAATTGTTGTTGGGGACTGAAATGGTAGGACTGGACCCGGGGATTCGTCAAATAGTCACCTTATTGGCCAGTCTGGGCTTGACTGTTGATGCGACAATGGTGAGAGAATGCTGAATTTTGCTTTTCAGAGCCGTATATTTGTCACGAACACGTGCTTTCAGCATCGCCACAACCACCTGCTGACTTGGTATTCAAACGACGGCCATACCGCAAGTCAGATCAATTACATCGTAGTTGGTTTACGGTTCCGCAGCTTGGTTCACGATAGAAGATTGATGTCTGGTGCCGAAAATGCTAACGCCCATGGGTCTGACCATGTTCTCGTTCGCACACGCCTGAAAGTTCACCTGTAATCTCCACCCAAAATACCACATGAGAGACGCCTTGATATCGCAAAAATTCGGCAACCCAGCACTGATGAGGCCCTGAACACAGAAATCTGGTCCCATTTTACGACCCGAGCCGAGAGAAAAGGCAGTGACCAATGGCCATCACCAAAGACGTTCTTCTAGGGAGCAGCTGAGAAATTATCGGATTCATCCAGCGGTGCCGCAGTGCCTGGATCAGCGGACGAACCCTGCAGTTGTCTGCCCAGACGGCTCGAGCCAGGACCCGCGACGATGCTTCCTTCCAACCACTCCGGAACATGACAGCAAGGTCGGCTAGGGATGACCAGAAGAAATATTGGACTGAAATAGTGACCTCCATGGAGCAGGCCTCAAACGTTGGTGACACTTGCAAACTCTACCAGACTATCCGCCAGGTTAGTGGTAAACCCTGGACACTTAATGACTTTGTTCGTGTTGTGAATGGTGGCTTTATTACTGATAACTCAGCCAAGGTAGATCGTTGGTGTGAGCAATTTTAGTACCTCACCTTTGATGAGCAACTAATCACACCTTCGCTCTCCTTTGCACCTGAGTTTCATCCCTCTCCAGCCTATGGAGTCTGTTTGTAACCTCCCTTCCGAGGAGGAAGTTGCCGATGCAATACAGAGACTAAAAAACAAGGCCTTTGGAGAGGGCGGTATTCCCACAGAAATCTACAAGGCCTGTGTCAACGCTCTGACGCCCTGTCTCCATGAGGTGATTGAGTAAGTGTGGAGAGACGAAGTAGTTCCTCATGACTGGGATATGGGCATCCTCTTTTCTGTCTTCAAGAAGGGAGATAAGAATAAGAGTGAGAAAAACCGCGGCATAAGCCTCATTGACTTTGCTGCGAGGGCCTTCACCATTGTCCTTCGCAGACAGTTTCAGTCTGTACGTAACACTAGGACAAGGCCTAACCAAGCCGGATTCCGAGCTGGGTGTGGATGCATAGACCAGATATTTACGCTGAGGCGCATTCTGGAATTCGCCATGTCTACCAGCAACCGACGGCCGTCTGATTTATTGACTTTACCGCTGCGTTCGATTCCGTCCGTCGTGAGTCCCTGTGGCGAATAATGGAACTATATGGTGTGCCGGCCAAAATCGTTGCCATGATCAAGGCCTACTATCGCTCCACCATTGGCCTAGTCCTCTTACATAACAATCTCACCCAAATCTTCGATATCCGATCTGCTGTTCGACAAGACTGCATCATGTCGCCCATTTTTTCAACTACACCAATGACTGGAGTCTTGGGAGGGCACTACATGGTTCTGACGGTGTGGAATTTGCAACCGGACGCCACCTCTCTGACCTAGACTACGCTGACGATATCGTCTTGCTAGCCTCAAGTTTTGATGATCTACAGTCTATGGTGTCGCGGGTGAATGAGATCGCTACTTCAGTCGGCTTATCCATAAACACTGAGCAGACCTAATTGTTTTCGAGCTGTATCCCTTACCAGGAGAAGGCGTCCCTCGGGATTAATGGTTGTCAACTTGAAGAAGTAAACAGTTTCAAATACCTCGGGGCGAGGATGCTGCCGAATGGACAGAGTAAGGACGACATTGTCTCCCGAATCGACGCGGCTCGCCGTATTTTCTCGATCCTTAGATAGTGCCTACTGACCCGACGCGACATCTCCGTCTCCACGAAGATCCGTGTGTACCGTGCCTCTGCCCGGTCGATCCTCCTCTACGGTTGTAAATGCTGGGCTTTGCGCGTGGAAGATGAGCGAAGACTTGAGGTATTTGACCATCGCTGCTTGAGGACCATCCTTCGAGTGAAGTACACCGACCACGTCTCAAATGAGGCAGTCCACACTGGCTGCGAAACTATCACGAGGATATCTCAGGTCATTCAAAAAAGACAACTGAGATGGTTTGGGCACATCCTCCACTGCCCGTCTCACAAGCTCAGTTCTGCTGCTCTCGATCCGGCGCCGTTTCCCACTTTGAGGCGTCGAAGAGGAGGTCAACCGAAAACATGGCTCGACACGGTTCGGCAAGCTATGCAGGTGGTGCTTGAACCTTCGGTATTCGGCGTCCGTCACTGGAGAAAGTATGGGTTCAACTATCCAGATCTGCTGCCGCGAATCGTCATGCGTGGAAAGGTGCAATATGTGACATCATCGAGACCGGCTAGATCAGGCATGATCGGAGCCGTAACAAGTACCAGTAGTAAGTTCGTACCGCACTAACAAAAATCCACCGTCTTGTGGTCCCTTCCGGTGATCCACATATTAAGAACGCCTAAAGAAACCGTACGGTTAGATGAACTATACTGACTTAACTTCGATCAATTTATACGTGTGCGTTGCACAGAAACTCCGTTTTCCTTTGTCAGAAGCAAAGTTGAACTTACCTGTCAAATCTTCGATCAACCCACTGTATGTCATTCTTCCCTCAAATTTGACCAGATGTGTGCCGCCAACTTGATATAATAAACGAACTTGGAGAAGTACTTCAGCAAAAAGCACGATTACGTTCTACTGGTGAAGTTTTGATTCGTCCAAAGAGACGTCGAAATTATCCAAGTCTGCCATTGGCTTGATAGGAAACCGAAAAGGATCCTCTGTTGGTAGTCCCCTGATGTCGCTTTCTAAAAGATCACTTGGATTCTCTTAAAAACCTGTAAATAGTTAAACGAAATTTCAGAGCACACGTTATATTATGGATAGTGTTTCCGGTGAGGTCCTCCGAGAATAAAAAGGTTGACATCGGCTTATAAACCTCTTCCGATAGCCATTCTACATAAATTGATCGTGGAGATATCGAGCCCCGCATGCTCGATCTTTCAAGTTGTTGCAGTGAGTCTGGACCCGTTTAAAGTGTCCTCATGCAGCTTCGTTTGTGTGCCACTGAATATTTGCAGTGAGAACTGAGAATCTGTGTGTTATTTGCCTTGAAGAGGTATATGACTAACCTCAGAGATCGCCGATAATTAAGCATCTCATGGGACCGTTCGATTATGGCTCCAAAAATATTGAAACTTTGAGGGAGCAATCTAGGAGAAGCTCAAGGGACCTGCAATGAGTTTCTGAATCTCCGTTTTAGTGGCAGAACTGGTTTTACAAGTGTTAGAAAATTCTCCTTCATCCAACTAAATCGATTTTAGGAGAGGATTTTGGCAGATTTGAATAATTCCTTTGACCCACTTGTGAAAAACTCGGCGGCCTCGGTGGGATTCGAACCCACGCCAGCAAGGGGAAGGCTTTAGTACAGCCAACTGAGCTACGAGGCCCCACCGGGAGCTGTGAGTTTAATCAAACTTGGGTCAAGTTACCCGCCCAGCCTACTGAAACGTATGGAATCCACCAATTCTGATACAGCAAGCTGACTGCCCAAGCAGGATTTCCTAAGCAATCAATCTAGAATCCACCAGATGACAACCAGGCACAATTAATTAGTAGAGGATGTTGGCAGATTTGAATAATTCCTTTGACCGACTTGTGAAAAACTCGGCGGCCTCGGTGGGATTAGAACCCACGCCAGCCAGGGGAAGGCTTTAGTACATCCAACGCTCTAGCCAACTGAGCTACGAGACCCCACCGGGAGCTGTGAGTTTAATCACACTTGGGTCAAGTTACCTGCCCAGCCTACTGCAGCGTATGGAATCCACCTATTCTGATACAGCAAGCTGACTGCCCAAGCAGGATTTCCTAAGCAATCAATCTAGAATCCACCAGATGACTATCAGGCACAATTAACTAGTAGAGGATGTTGGCAGATTTGAATAATTCCTTTGACCGACTTGTGAAAAACTCGGCGGCCTCGGTGGGATTAGAACCCACGCCAGTCAGGGGAAGGCTTTAGTTCATCCAACGCTCTAGCCAACTGAGCTACGAGGCCCCACCGGGAGCTGTGAGTTTAATCACACTTGGGTCAAGTTACCCGCCCAGCCTACTGCAGCGTATGGAATCCACCAATTCTGATACAGCAAGCTGACTGCCCAAGCAGGATTTCCTAAGCAATCAATCTAGAATCCACCAGACGTCTACCAGGCACAATTAATTAGTAGAGGATGTTGGCAGATTTGAATAATTTCTGTGGCCCACTTGTGAAAAACTCGGCGGCCTCGGTGGGATTCGAACCCACGCCAGCAAGGGGAAGGCTTTAGTACAGCCAACGCTCTAGCCAACTGAGCTACGAGGCCCCACCGGTAGCCGTGATTTTAATCACTCTTGGGTCAAGTTACCCGCCCAGCCTACTGCAACGTATGGAATCTACCAATTCTGATACAGCAGCTGACTGCCCAAGCAGGATTTCCTAAGTAATCAATCTAGAATCCACCTGATGACTACCAGGCACAATTAATTAGTAGAGGATTTTGGCAGATTTGAATAATTCCTTTGACCCACTTGTGAAAAACTCGGCGGCCTCGGTGGGATTCGAACCCACGCCAGCAAGGGGAAGGCTTTAGTACAGCCAATGCTCTAGCCAACTGAGCTATTGTGCCATTACGTTGAAAACACGTTTTTGTCGTCAGAATCAGCATGCTGCATAGTTATATAATCTGCGCAACTCGACCTTCCGAGATATTGAATCCTCGAGAAAAGGAGCAACTGCTACTCCTCCTTGATACGCTGATCGGATAAAGACCCGACTGAAAGATAGAAATAAGGGTATACAGGAAGGCAGCGAACACCAAACAGCTTCTCAATGCTCAGAAGCGCACACACAGAGGTGACTGAGTTAATTGCCGCCGGACTATGTGCATGAATTTCACACCGACCCAAAGCTATCAGACATCAAAGAATCATGAAAATCGAAGACCTCTTAAATCCCAGTGGTAGTCGGGTGTAGTGTATCGTGTTCCATGCCTAAGCTGCCCTTATGATTACACAGGTAAGACTGAACACCTGCTCGGACCGTGCTTACATGAATGTAAGCTAGCTGTACGACGAGCGGACAAATTATAACACCTTCGAAAATGGTAATGGGTTTCAACTTGCAGCCGTCAAGATAATTGTCCATGTCAGAAGCAAAACAATTCGAGAACTGATTGCTCCCCTTTAATATAAGTACTTTCTTCACACCAGTGTGGTAATCTCTACGTCTGGCGTGCGAATCGTTTGCGTCGATCAGACGCTCTCCTGTGATATCACAGGCAAAATAAAGCGTACAACCATCCTCCTCCTCCTCCTCCTCCTCCTCCTCCTCCTCCTCCTCCTCCTCCTCCTCCTCCTCCTCCTCCTCCTCCTCCTCCTCCTCCTCCTCCTCCTCCTCATCCGGGTTTGCAATTGGCATCACATCAGTTATGCTAGCTACCAATGCTTAAAGCGCATTTGTACTTGCTTGTAATTTTATGACTTTCAGCGGCTGATTTTCGAACTCATTAACCCTCTGACGGCCGTGTTATCTCGCTTGCTGTTATTTCCAAGCAATAGCTGCAGACCCTCTGGCTTCCCATCTAGTCATATTTCTGGTAGTATCAGGTGGCACTGCCCCACTCACTTGGCAGTTCGACCGTCGATTTCGACGAGGTCCACCATATGCTCCACACCAGGTGGTGCAGGGACGGTGACTTGCGCGTGAATTAGTTTTAAGTGATAGTAGCCTTGCGCTGCAGCTACCGCACTCTCTCCTCCTCCCCCACCTGAGCCCGGTGTCAAGACAGAGTCAAGAAGACCGGAGATGGGAGAGGGCGCAGGTGGCTGGCGCGGCTGGAGCCGCCCCTGGGCGTGCCACCACACCTGGCTCGGATCCCACGGAGTGGGAGTGCCATAAAGGCCACATTAAGAAGGAGCCATTGCAACCTGACTCTCAGTCCGCCAGTCAGCCACTCCACACAAAACACACATTGGGCTGACCACGCGGTCCGAGTTATCCCGTCAGTTGGCAACCTTCCAAGCCACGGCTTTTAGCGCACCGTGATAGTTTCAAGCGCGTCAGATTGTTTATAGTGAGGAAAATACGCTGAGCTCTCGACCTCACTCTCTCCCCACCCCACAATCAGATCACTGTCCGAGCCGGTCAGTTGTCTGATGCGGAAGCAGGCGCAGCTGCTGGTGACCTCGTCTACGTGTACTACGTACACGACCTGGCCCCCAAACACAAGCACCAGGATTTCACAGAACAGGGGTTGAACGGCTTACATCTCACATGTGTGAGATAGCCAGAGGTCACGTTAAGGAGCCATCGCAGCCTGACTCTCAGACCACCAGTCAGCCACTCCACACAACACACATTGAACTAACTGCGAGGTCTGAGTGTAATTGTCAGTTGGCAACCTTCCAACCGCGGCACTCAACGTTACGGCACTCTCTTCTCTTCCCCCACCTGAGCCCGGTCTCATGACACAATCAAGAAGACCCGAGATGGGAGAGGGCACAGGTGGCTGGCGCGGCCGGAGCCGCCCCTGGGCGTGCCACCACACCTGGCTCAGATCCCACAGAGTGGGGGTGCCATAAAGACCACATTAAGAAGGAGCCATTGCAACCTGACTCTCAGTCCGCCAGTCAGCCACTCCACACAAAACACACATTGGGCTGACCACGCGGTCCAAGTTATCCCTTCAGTTGGCAACCTTCCAAGCCATGGTTTTAGCGCACCGTGATAGTTTCAAGCGCGTCAGATTGTTTATAGTGAGGAACATGCGCTGAGCTGTCGACCGCACTCTCTCCCCAACCCCCACCATCAGACACTGTCCGAGCCGGTCAGTTGCCGAATGTGGGAGTGGGCACATTGGCTGACGGATCGGCGTACCCGTCTTCGCGCGCCACAGCACGACCTGGCCCCCATAACGCACACACCAGGATTCACAAACTCAGGGGATATGGAGCAGCCATCGCCGTCTGACTCCCAGTCCACTGGTCAGCCACTCGACACACACAGCACATACACTGAGCCGACGGCGTGGTCTGGTGGAAGCGTTAGATTGGCAGACTTCCCAGCCACGGTTTCTAGGAAACCGTGATATACTCTGGTAAATGGTGATTGTGAGGGTGTTGTCGATGTATTGGTGTAGGTAGTGTGCGCTGATGTAGCTTAGCCTCCGGTCGTTTCCCGGAGGTTGTCGTGGAGGCGCATGTGTCATAATAGGCCCATGCGGTGTGTAAATGTGCGGGAGCAGTGAGGGCAGCGAAGGCGGGCGCGTCGACTGTATGTCGGAGCCCCAGGCACTGGTTCATCAGCCTCCGTGCGATGGATTCGCAGGTGACCGACCAGGCCGATGCGTAAGTTGAAATTGCGGGCGCAGTGTGGGCAGGAGAAATCGGTAGAGGCTGGGGCGATGTCATTCATGGTAGTGGGGGTGTCAGGGGCGCTAAGAATGGCAGGAGCGTTTCATGTGCATGGTGTATCGGTGTTGTCGGCATTGTGGTGAATTCCGCTGTCATGGATGCGCATGTGACCGAATAGGCCCATGCGATGAGTGAATGCGCGAGGATAGTGAGGACAGTGAAGGCGACGATCTCTGCTGTGTGATGGTGTTCCAGGCACTGGCTCACCGGTCTCTGTACGATGTATTCGCAATTGACCGACCAGGCCGATGCGTGAGGTGAATGTGCGGTCGCATTGAGTACAGCTTAGGAGAGATTCCCCATCGCTGATGGTGGTGGTGGTGGTGGTGGAGGTAGTGAAGGCGAAGGCGGTGGTGGTTGCGGTGGTGGGGGTAGCAGGCGCTGAGTAGATGGATGTGGTCTCTATGATGGTGGGAGTAATGGAATTGATTCCAGGAGTGAGGGTGGGAGAGTCAGAAAGAGGGTTGGCCGAATTTGACATAGAAATTGGAATTGTCGGATTGTTGGTGCATTGCGTCCGAAGATGTCCAACCAGGCCGATTCGCGCGCGGAAGATGCGTTGACAGCGCGGGCATGTTGGCAGGGCCTGGGCATTGGCGGTGTTGGTCCGGGGCGCTGGTGACTTTCGTGCCGCTCTTTTGGCCTTGGCGGCGGCGATCCGGTTGGCCTCGTAGATTGCTGAACCCGTCTTCACTGATCTTCTCCATGCCGGTCTATCCTGGGCGAGGTCCTCCCAGGTCGCCGAGTTGATTTGCAGTTGCTTCAGCGATTTCTTCAAAGTGTCCTTGTAGCGTCGTTTTTGACCTCCCTGCCGGCGAGAACCCGTAGCGACATCTCCGTAGAAAAATCGTTTGGGTAGTCGCTCGTCGTCCATTCTTACCAGGTGGCCGCTCCATCGCAGTTGCACTTGCCTCAGAATGGCATGGATGCTGAGGATTCCGGTCCGCTCCAGGACTTCCGTGTCCGGGATCCTGTCTTGCCATCTCAGCTTCAGTATTCTGCGGAGGCAGCTGAGATGAAAGTGATTCAGCTTCCTGGCTTGGTTCGAGTAGACAGTCCAGGTTTCCGCTCCGTAAAGGAGTGTCGTCAAGACGACGGCCTTGTACATCTTCAGTTTGGTGTTCAGGTGAATACCGTGGCGATTCCACACGGAGGCCTGCAGCCGGCCGAAGGCCTGACTAGCTTTGGAGATCCGTTGGGCAACCTCGTCATCGATTCTCGTGTTGCGTGACATCGTGCTTCCTAGATAAGCGAAGTTTTCCACGTTTTTGAGTTGAGCACCGTTGACATTGATTCGAGGAGCATTGTATTCCGTGCTGGGTGGCGGCTGGTGCATGACAACCGTTTTGGCTGTACTGATTGTTAATCCGAAATCGGCACAGCCTTCGGCGAAGAGGTCCATGCTCCTTTGCATGTCCTCCTCCGTCACGGTGTTAAGGGCGCAGTCGTCCGCGAAGAGCAAGTCATGGACTGTAGTCGTAGACACGCGCGTTGGAGCCTGCATACGCAGACTGTTGAGAAGGTGCCCGTCAGTTCTGTAGGCGATGCGGATACCAGGCTGCTCATCACGGTAGGAGTCCATCAGCATAGCCGAGAACACGAGACTGAAGAGGGTGGGGGCCAGTACGCAGCCCTGCTTCACTCCGTTGGTCACTGCGAATGCTTCGGATACCGTCCCGTTGTCAGTGACGCGCGCCGTCATCCCGTCATGAAGCTGACGCACCATGTGCGTGAACCGCTCAGGACAGCCGAATTTCTGCATGACTTTCCACAGTCCGTCACGATTCACCGTGTCAAAGGCTTTCGTTAGATCCACGAAGGTAGTGTATAGGTGAGTTCGCATCTCCTGACACTTCTCTTGTAGCTGGCGGGCAGCAAAGATCATGTCGGTTGTGCCGCGGTGTCGGCGGAAGCCACATTGGCTTTCCGGGAGCAGGCCCTGCTCTAGGTGACCGTTAAGACGATTGAGAAGGATACGGGCGAAGATCTTCCCGGCGATGTTGAGCAACGAAATGCCTCTGTGATTATCACAGAGTTGCCGGTTCCCCTTCCGTTTGTAGAGATGGACGATGGTCGCGTCTTTGAAATCCTGAGGAACTTGTCCTTGGCGCCACATCTCCTGGAAGAGTGTTGTGAGTTCTGCCATCAGCCGGGGCCCACCGTGCTTGTAGACTTCCGGTGGGATTGCGTCGGATCCCGGTGCTTTACCGCTGGAAATCTGCTGCACGGCCCGGATGGTTTCTGGTAGGGAAGGCGGCAGATCCAGGTCATTTTTCGTGTCCACTTGAGGGAGCCGGTCAATGGCAGCATCGGAGATGGCTGATGAGCAATTAAGGACACTTCTGAAGTGCTCGGCCCAGCGCTTCAGAATTTGTGATTTCTCTGTCAGCAGTGTTGTGCCGTCAGAGCTGAGCAGCGGTGCGGACCCCTTGATACAAGGGCCGTAGATGGCCTTGATGGCTTTGAAAAAGTTTTTCATTTCATTGCGGTCCGCGTACCCCTGGATTTCCTCAGCCTTTCGGATCATCCAGGCATCCTGCATCTCCCGCAGCCGTTGTTGTACAAGGCGCTGGCATCTGAAAAAGGCTGCTTTTGTGGCGTCAGTCCGAAGGTCCATGTAGGCTTTGTGTAGTCTATTCTTCTCCGCGAGTAAGTTGCTGATGTCGGCGTCATTGTCGTCAAACCAGTCCTGGTGTCGACGGTGTGCGCGTCCGAGTACATCGAGGGCGGTGGACTGGATGACATTTCGCAGTTTACACCATCGTGTCTCCACGGTAGCGTTATCATCTGGAGCATGCAGTCCTCCAGTTTCTCGGTTATTTGGTTGCTGAAATCAAAACAGTGAGCAGGCAAATTTAATAAAAGAGTATTTAACTTACATGGTGGCCTCTTACCTTCGGGCCTTCGTCGGGGTTGCAGTCGGAGCCTCATCTGGGAGATGACGAGGCGGTGATCTGTCCAACCATCGGCATCGCGGATCGCCTTGGTTACCAGCACGTCCTGTCGATCTCGCCTCCGGACGAGAATATAGTCCAGCAGATGCAAGCGCTGCAACCGAGGGTGCATCCACGTGGCCTTCTCCCGCATCGGAAGGCGGAAGAAGGTGTTGGTCAGCAGGAAACGGTGTTCCGCAGGCGTGCGCAGAAGAAGGAGGCCGTTATCGTTGCAGCTTCCGATACCGTGGGGACCCAGCACTCCCTACCAGGCAGCGTGGTCCGTCCCGATGAGGGGATTGAAGTCACCAAGGACAATTAACTTGTCCTCTTTCGGCACAGTCACCAGCAAGGCGTGCAGGTCCTCGTAGAATTTGTCCTTCGCCGCATCAGAGCTCGTCATTGGGGAGCGTAGGCGCTGATGATGGTGGCGAACTGGTCTCCCCGAAGAGGCAGGCGGAGGCTCATCAGGCGATCATTGATACCCTGCGGCAGACAGGGCAGACGTCCCACGATGTCGTTACGGATGGCAAAGGCAACACCAGCGTCGCGTCGCTCTGCCTTTGGCCGGCCGCTCCAGAAGAAAGTGTAGCCGGCCCCCACCTCCTCCAGCTGACCCTGCTCAGAGAATGGGGTATCGCTGAGAGCAGCAATGTCCACCTTGTAGCGCGCCAGTTCCCGAGCGACTAGCGCCGTCCTCCGTTCCGGCCGGTTGCTCCTAGGATTGTCTAAAAGGGAACGAACATTCCAGGCTGCTAGTGTGAGTGGAATCACCCGAGCAGCCTGGAGAGTATGGCGAGGGGGATGGGGACGGGGGTATTGTTGTTTGTTTGAGTTTTACGACCGCGTAGTTTGCGATCTGCGAGCCGCGGCCGGTTGCAGAAGACGTGATACCCAGCATTTGTTTAGGGCACATTTTCTAGCCCCTTCCTCCGCGAGGAGGCAAGCAGTGCTATCCCTAAATAGGGCTGCTCGGACATCCCAGACGGCTGCCGAACTCCACTATGGGTCACGGATTGGTTTCAGTGGGAGAACGACCCGAGTTAGTCTGGGCCGCCTACGGGGTTGCTGTCGACCCCACCGTAGGACTTTTGAGAGGGGAGGTGGGAAGTTCGGGGAGTCAGACATACCGAGTGTGGAGGCACACACAACACCGGAGACCCTCACCTGGTTTAGCCCGCCGGTCGTGACGGTTGCCCGGGGTGTGGCCGCTGGGAAGAACCCAACTTCGAGAGCCACAGGTGAGAGTTGGGTACCAGTTAGAGGCGGCCACAGGAGCATTCACCACCTGTACGAGACAAATGGAGCGACCAAATGCAAGCTTTGTGGTGCTGCCCCTAACTAGTACCCCTACACCCCCCACTCACTTACTCACTCACTCACTCTCCACTCTATTATTATTGTTATTATTTACCACTCACTCTTCTTATCCCACTCAACTGTTCCAGTTTATTTCTATCTGCCTCTTGTACTTCTGATCACGGCTTCCAACCTCCGGACTCACTTTTGTTAGACTACGTTGTTTTAAGGATGACTTATTATCTTAAAATTTTATTTTACAGGATCGATCGACGATGGTCACGCCTGCTGAACCTCTTGAGGTTCAGCAGTTTGAGGATGAATTTCCACTTGCTCGAAGCTGTCCTAAACTGGACGAACTTCGTATTCAGGCATGTTTCTTCTTTTCGCCACAGTGTTATAACGCTCGTAGTTGAAGGAAGAAAAGTTTCTCCATGTGCACCGACTTATCTTGGCCTCAAGGGTTCCTTCCTTACGTGCGGCGATGATGCAGTCGGTTTCAGTTCTTAAATGGCCAACGGTCTCTATTGAGTAGTATTTATTTCTCTCGTAATCGTTATTTTTCAGGTCTGCATCGTCACTCATAGACTACCTTTACACAGGTCGGATTGAAATCAGTAGTGACAATGCGATGCAAATGATTTTATTATCGAAACAATTGTCGCTCCCCTGGGTGGAAGATTGGGCTGTTAGTTTTTTATCTGTCAGGTAGTTTTTTTTCGTTGATCTGCGCATTGTTCGATGCCAAAGACTTCAGAATGATAACCTTTCGGAATCCTGGAATTTTGCGACAGCTGTGAACTGTGAAGGTCTTCGAGATGCGTGTGTGCACCACATGAAGATATTTTTCGAGGCCAGCGTAGCTAGTGCCTTTTTCTCTGAACTTCCTGCAGACGTGCTACTCTCCATACTGCGAGACGATGACTTGCAAGTAGACAGTGAGGAGAAAGTTTTCGAGGCCATCAAAAGATGGGTCCGTCCAACCGGCACCGTTGATGAGCACAGGATAATTCATGCTCCGGAGATGCTAAGGGAAGTGCGATGGAGTCAAACGAAGCACCGTTTTAGGAGACGTCTAATAGAGGGCGACGACATCATTGTCAGCAGCGCGGAATGCATGTATGCGGAAGAATTGTTTTTCATTTTTCCTCAATTTTCAGGCAGTGTGTAGGCCTTGCAGATCATTGGATAGGATTTTCAATTTTAAGAACTCAGGAGTCATGCCCCTTTAACACTAACAATCGACCGGCAAGTCTTGCGACGTCTGTTTTCGTGTTTGGAAAATCGGCACTGGAGGACCGGTGTTTGATTTACCAGTACGACTTAGAGGAAAACAGTTGTGAGGAACTCACCACTGTGGAAGGTCTTGAGGGCGCAACGTTTGTGTCCTTTGGTGGTGAGCTCTTGTTTCTATTCTTCTTTAATATAACTTTGGGTTAAAGCTGATGGCATGAGCCTGATATTATTTTCACCTTTAGCTTCATTGAATCGGTTGTTCTTCAGTCTTGACCCACATTAGCATGGCTTCTAGGGCATACCGTTTGGCATATGTGTATTCGTTGTTTTGTTGTTGTTGTTATTGTTGCTGGTTTTTTGTTGTTTTTATTGTTGTTGTATTCTTTTTATGCCACCGCGTCTCTTTATTCCGCATCAGAGAGCATTGTCGTCATCGGAGGCAAGGCCAGCGGACAAAATTGGACGTCACGCCGTGTAGACGAATACCGTACGAGAGAACGGCGATGGCGAAGGCTGCCTGACCTGCAGACTGCTCGCGCAGATCACGCCGTAGTTGTTGTCACAGTCGGTGTAGATGCGGAGGACGCCCTGGTGTTTGTTTGTGGGGGATTTTACAGGTCGAAGAATGATGAGAGCGATGTACCTCTCCGTTCATGTGAAGCGTTTGATTTACGCCTTAACAGGCAAGCGGCTGCTTTTGTGTATTTTATGTCTGACCAGACGTATCTCAACTTAGACCTTTACTCACCGCTAAGTTTCATTAGGACTTTTCGACTTAATAGGGTAACACTGGCGGGTTTATGACCACCGCTCGCCCCCTGGGGCAGTTCAGCCAACGGGGAATGGTCAATGCAAACTAACTAAGAGTCGCGGTACGGGACAGTTGCTTGCGTCGATTACTTATTTTCCCAAACAAACTTTCTGTCTGTTGATAACTTCCTACCGTTGCCGGACTTCTCCCCCATGTACCTATTCCGCGCCGTCCAACTGGCCATATTATCTCGAGTAGCCCAATAGTCTAAAATTATGAGCTACTGTAGTTCTGGGGAACTCCTATGACTTGGAAGTCGAACTTCACATTTTGGAGCGCTTTGTGATCAATTCCGTTTTGGCAACAGATGTTGCTGACTTGATGTAGTAGAGAATGTCTGTAACCCATCAAACTGCAGTGGTTCTTTCGTAGAGTTAGATTCAAGACCTCCCTTACCTGAGCCGGTCGTGTGTTTGGCAAGTGTAGTTGGGCTGTTTGGCTCTGTTAGACACTGCGTTTACGCTCACCTCCCGTTTTAGTGATCCGATCTTGTCAAAAGAATATAATAAGAGGGTTGGAATAGATAGTGAGGTGCAGTGAAGGTCTACTTCACTTCCACCCAGATCATCTCGATGCCCTGTCCAAGACCGTGACGTTCCCCGTCGCCTTCGACATACAAACTACCAGTAAGTCACCGAAAACCATCACAGACTAGAACCTTCATCGAAGACTTATAAGCAAACCTATAACGGTCAAGCAGCTGCCAACTTACTTCCTGTTGCGCGCAGATTGTTCATGCATCCCATTCTTTGTTTCGTTTTTCTACTTTCCGTAGGGGAACGTGAAGGTTCTGCAAAGATATATTTTTTATTGTGAACATGTTTAACGCATTTTAAGTCCTCTGAAAAACTATGCATAAGTGCCATCCGTGCACACGTAAAGGGTAGTCAAATTGGCACAATCCCGAACCATTTTTTTCGAAAAGGCTGTTATGCCAGCAAGAAAACTCTTGTAGTTTTGTCATTGTTTACCTATTAGGTAAATTGCAGACTTTTAAATCATATCCATTTATTTTACTAAGAAGCAGTCGAGACGGGAGCCGCTATAGATGAGATTCATAGTAAGGATGCTATTTTTGTCTGAGAAGGAAAATAAATTTGCTAAAACTATGTATTTTCTGGCGGACTTTGCAGGTACCAGAGCAGACCAACTTGGGAAGCTGTGTGAATCCTAGTTCGCTTCAGATGTGGCATGGCCAACGAACAAAGTTGTTTCAGCTATATTTTGCGTCTCGGGTTCTCCCGCTCCTCATACCAACCTTTTCAACTGACTGGTTCTTCCTAGGTGGTACCGACTTCCCCAACTGCTGGAAAAGAGAGATGCAACTGCAGCCACAACGCTGTCTGACGGACGTATTTTTGTTTTCGGTGGCTGGAACGGCAAATCCTGTCTTGCCTCCGTCGAATCCTGTCACCTTCAAGCTGACTGGTCCCAAACTATTGAGACGTCCACGACAGAGGACTTTTGGCGACCCCTTGCGTCGATGAGGGTGCCACGGTACTTCCACGCAGCGGTGGCCTTCAAGGGGAAGATAATTGTCGCTGGAGGTAATACCGCAGACGGAGATGACAATCACAATAGGCAACGCATCGTAGAGGTATTTTCCCCGCCAGATGCTGAACGCCCACTCGGCGAGTGGACGCGGGTTGTGGATCTGCACCGAATCTGTTGGCCTGGTGCCCTCCTGGTTTACAAAGACAGAGTTTACGCCATGGGTCAGTGTTTCTCCCTTGCCACATCCCTGCTTTTATTGGCACTTTGTTGGCAAGTTATTATTTTCTCCCAAGGGAATTTTCGTAAAATACCTTTTCGTTCTCCTTAAAATTCGTCTAATAGTTACTGTCTTTGCTGCTAGTTGGCATTTTGGGCAGTCTCGAGTGAAATTTAATTTAGACTAACTGCCGAACTTTTCGGGAAACATCGGTATTAAATGCGCATCTTTAGGTTTCCATTAGGGGACAAGGAAGTATACTCGAATATGATTGAGGAATTCATCCCAGGGGATCCGCCGGCGGCAACCGAGGACCTGTCGTCCTGGTCTTGGACTGAACTAGAGCCCCTAAGCGATTTATCTACCTTCTACGGAGCAGTTGTCATCTAACATGTTTAGGCTCTTTTTTTAAAGAGATCGAGTTTGCTCAGTACTTTTCAACTTTTTAGATTTAAGTGTATTTAGTATTAACATTTTGCTAATTTTGATAACTTCGACCAGAACGCACAATTTATTGGAAATAAACTGGTTGTAGCACTTATAGTGAAGGTGATTTTTTAAATGACTGGAGAATACTTGACCCACAGGTATGCAACGCGGTTATGCTGGAATTGCGTTCATTGATCGGATTAATGGGACGTTTGGACTTAAAGCTTAATATCGAGCCCTCAAAAGCTACCGATGGCTAATATTTCAGAAATGGCTACTCCAGTCTGTTTTCTCTTTCTTAATACTCCGCTTCTGCACGTAGTGGTGTTCTTGCCTATTTCGCATGAAGGAGAGTGCAATTACTACGGATTATATCATTTGATGTTCCTGATACTCGGCTTTAACTCGAGTTCTTATTTCTATTTAAGGGTCAGTTGTTCTAGATTGATCTGACTTTCGTTTGACCCACTTGCAAAAACTAGGAAATCCTGCTTGGGCAATCAGCTTACTGTATCAGAATTGGTGGCCATACGTTGCAGTGTGCTGGGCAGGTAACTTGATCCAGCTGTGGTTAAACTCATTGCCCACTGTGGGGGCCTCATAGCTCAATTGTCTAGAGCGTTGGCGGAGGCTTCCCCTTGCTGTCGTAGGTTCGATTCCTACGGAGGTCGCTTAGTTTTTTACAAGTGCGTCAAACGAATTATTCAAATCTGTCAAAATCGTCCGCTGGTCTGACTTTCTTCAGTTTGATCAATGAATTAGGCTGATTTTTAGTATGCGCACGCCTTCGAGAGGATCGAACTGCAAAGTAAAGCGCCCAGCCAAACGTTTGTAGATGTCTGTATGGTGACAATCTTAATAGGTGAGACGAATGTGCTTCGTAGAAAAAGTTGGTGCCGCTGTTGGCACAGTTGGCCTAGCAACATTCCCCAGAATGTTCGCTCCCTGTTTGAATGTCGTTCGATATTTTCTTGGCTGCCAGTATTCGAAGGAGAGCAGTTTTGCAGGATGCTGGTGTTAGACAAGCGCCCCATCGACGAAGACTTCTGAGAGTTCTACTACGGTATGGTAGGATAGGCGTCTGCAAATTACGGCATTGATGACAGCGCCTTGTGCTATTTTCGTTTAGATGACCAACAGACACAATGCTGGCGAGTTCAAGTTGCTTTTAGGCGATCGTTCAGATTTGCTCGAAATAATTCCGCAAGTCACATGGAAACCCACTTGATGCATTCAGTTTTCCTGTCCTCCATTCATTCTCTCTCAAAAATTTAGAAAATTTCCCCGGCAGGGAATCGTTGCAGGGTGTTTTGAAAATTTGATCGGCGTGATTTTTTATACAGAAGGCCTCTGTTGAAGTTCACAAAAGCGTCAATAATGACGGTAAGGTCGTACGTAAACCGAAGGAATCTCCACAAAACTGATTCACTCGGTCTGTCAAATAACGCACAGGACGCGGTTGCTATGCGCCTGTCCATTTGGGCAACCGTCGCAAAAATTCCGAGTGTTGAAAGGATAAGGGGCGACACTATGGGGGCACGGATCTGTTCGCACTGTTAGGTTTACGCAGACAGCAGTGACCAGTAGACGGGTCAGGGCGTTTGCTGACGGTGTTAAGTTACGCCTGAGGGAGTGGAGATTGTAATGGCAACTTCGTCGTCATGGGTTTGTGGGAGCAGGTTAAAGTTTCCTTTCCGCAAATTGTGTGTGGTATATTACCCGGGGGTGGTGTGTAAGCGTGGTCTTGGGTGCATTATTGGTTGACCACTTGCGAATCCATCGCATAGGGACCGGAGAACCAGTGCCAGGAGTACCAATATACACCCACCGCACCCACCTGAACTGTCAACGCTGCCACACACATTCAGTCACCACGTGGACCTATTAAGCCGCATGCGCCTGCAGAAGAACTTACGGTAGGTCACTGTCGGCTGTGTCAGATCGCC
>WEDG01002855.1:0-44429 GCA_017591395.1 Schistocephalus solidus | reverse complement strand
TTTTTGATTATTTAATAAGATGGGTCAATGAGCATTCAGCACCCTGTTAAGTACTTCTGAAGACCTAGTGACGCGTCTAAGAGAGTTTACACTCCAAGCCTCACACATATTCTAATCAGATTAAGAGGTTTTTTGTTTGTATGCTAGGACTATTTAACTTCCTGGAGGCGTTGTTTTCTTTTAAAGCCGAAAGGGGTTTGCATTTTTAGAAGGAAAAACTTCGAGACTACGGGCTTTTATTTAAGTCAGTAGCTGAAACCCCTGTGTAGAATCAAGGGTTGGTACAGCTCTATCCATTTTAAATTTCCAATACCAGTTCATTTGAGGCCTTGAATGCCCTCGGGAATGTGCAACTGTGAAGCCTAGTACCGGTTATGACAAGCAAATAGGAACTGGTTTAAGAGCGCCAGACAGGCCGCCACGGCTGGATATTCAGTAGATCGTGGGTTGATTTCCGGAAAAAAAGCCATGACGGGACGAACAGTGTTTACTTTAGCCCTCTTTCATTGTAAACATGCATGTTTCTTCGCGGACGTTGAGGGGTACCTGAACCATGTGGGTTATAAACTAACGCGGTCATTGTGAAGACAAGGCCAGTTTAAAGTGTAAATTTATTTGGAAGTAGGGTTGTCGATGAAGGCACCTGCACGTTGCCTATTTGTACAACATACAGCGGCAGTAGCCAGGCGTACATTCGTTTCTGCATCGCACGCCGAGAGTCTTGTGAAAGTTGTGATTTTCAAATAACCAGTAGGGCAAAGCAGCCATCTTGGAAGGTCCCTTATCTGTGCTTTGAAGTGAACCACGAATTCCGTATGTCACCAATTAAACAGTAAATCAAGCATTCTTCTCATCAGTTTTGAAATCAGAACAAAGCCAAAATTTTTCAGGTAGGTATGCAGTGAGGTATACAATATGGGATTGATACAGATGGCCGAGAACGTTATTATCTGACAGTACATACATTGCGGATTCTGCCCATTCCGAGACAAATAAATCATCGAATAAAATCCTACCAAACAATTGAAGCACAAATCTCCAACCGAAATGCTCACTTTCGTGTGAATACAATAGACCTTTACATGGAGGCAAAGGTCCTGCGGTCATCGAACAGTTATTTCCTACGGCTATAATTAGTGTGGTGCATTTGTTGCTCAATAAAGACATTTTGTTGGACTTATGGCCGAAAAGGTAGGTTCAAAAATATCTCCCAGGTCTCGGCAGGATTTTTCTGGAGTCACTGCTACCTGCATAGCCATCTACTAGACCCTCTGGCATTGAAATTCAAAAGACTAAATCTTACGAATCAATTAGGTATTTGTCATGCAATGCAGTATTTTTAGTGGGGAAAAGACGTGCATTCAAAAGCTGGCAACCTTGCTTGACCGAAATATTGTGGGATAATGGCGCACGTTGATCTCTGCTGCAATCCCGCTTAAGTAAGCATCCCTGATAGAACACAAGTTTGTGAATTTTGATTAAAGTTTCGCAACATTGGTTAGTGACCATGCATATGGCTCTAGTGCGTAAACGTTGGTTTGAGCTACTGTAGTCTACATTTATTGGACAATTTAATGGTCGCAAAAGGTAAACTTCAGCGGGTGCACAGAGCAGTGGATTTAGAATGGTGAATTTTGCATGAATAAGTGTAAATTGAGGCAAGGGTTTGATTCGGGTGTGGTGGATTAAAAACATAGTCAATACGTCTGCGCGTACCACGCACACTACCTGGCCCCAGCATAGTTTACCAGGTTTTCACAGAAAGAGAGCATTGATCTGTCGTTCTACATCTATATACAAAGCTAAATCTCGACAAACGATTCATACCGACAACACTGTTTACGACGCTGTAACTCGGATTGATCGTCAAAGGAAACCAGGGAATTCGAATAATTGTCACCTTTTCAGAGACCATAAGGATTTTCGTGTTCCACCACACAAGACACGTAATTTATCTGCATTAATAACATTTATTCTATTCGTTAATGAACGCTCACCGATCGTCGACGGGGCTTGAAATGACTATTTCTAGCTCATTCGTCATCATCAGCCAGTCATACCCAACTTTAGATGGTGCCTCCAACTGACGTGACTCCAGGAAGAGCCCAGCAAGGCATATGAGAATGGAGCCAAGGCTACTGCAAACTTACATACGGATTCTTTAGACAAGTATAGGAGTAAATTACCGACCCATGAAGTGAGCATTCAGTAGTGAGTCGAACCACCAGAAATCGGAGCGAGCGTGACCTGAGACGACATCCAGACCCATGTGTGTCAATTGTTTGACCCACACCGTTGGAGTGTTATGTTCCTAAGAAGGTCAAAGAAGATCCCACCTGAAAAGGCTAAACAAACACCCATAGGATCTCGCACTGGACTATCAAAGATGGAAATCCACCGCAAAAAGCCAACAGAATCAGATATCTCTGAAGTAGAGAAACGGCTGGAAGGCATAAGAAGTATTATGACATCGGGTCTCCTGGCAACTCCGCCTTTTAAACCTAAATGGAAAATTAAAAATATCTTACTGGCTGTCCCTGTGTACACAAATTCAACGCTAACATAAGCTGTTAGCTGAAGGTAGTTTATCTCGTGGTCAATCTAATATGCTTTTAACGATACATAAAGAACCGCATGTGAATTCGCTCCAATAGCAGCCTGGAATGTTAGTTCACTTTAAGACAATCCGAGGAGCAACTGGCCAGAACGGAGGACGGCGCTAGTCACTCTGGAACTGGTGCGCTACAAGGTGGAAATTGCTGTTCTCAGCAAGATCCGATTGTCTGAGCAGGGTGAGATGGAGGATGTGGGTGCCGACTACAACTTCTTCTGGAGGGGCCGGCCATAGGCAGATCGACGCGATGCAATTGTTGCCTTTGCCATCCGGAACGACATCGTGGGGTGTCGGCCCTTTCTGCCGCAGAGTATCAATGATCGCCTGATGAGCCTCCATCTGCCTCTTCAGGGAGACAAGTTCGCCACCATCATCAGCATCTATGCTTCCCCAATGATGAGCTCTGCTGTGGTGAAGTACAAATTCTACGAGTACCTGCACGCCCTGCTGGTGACCGGGCCGAAGGCGGACAAGTTAATCGTCCTTGGTGACGTCAACGCCCACGTCGGGACAGACCACGCTGCCTGGCAGTGGGTGCTGGGTGATAGTCCTGGTGATAGTCCTGGAAGACCGCGTTTGTCTCTGTTGCTGGAGTAATATTTAATGATACCAGAAAGGACTATCACCAAAGACAGGCCACAGATTGATGGCCATTTCAGACTAAATGGTCATCGTCAGATAGCCATAGCTAAGCCCAGGCTTGGGGGACCCACGATTGTAGTCCACATCAGTTGATCATTGAGGATTCTTAAGCCTAACGCCCTACCACTTAGTCGCCGGCCCGTCATCCTGTTGATTAAGCCCCAAGGTCGAGTATGTCCCGTCACAGCAGTCACATCAGTGCCCTTTAGGCTGGTCAGGATGACAGGTTTTCGGAAAATTTGCACTTTTACGTATAAATTTAAAAAAACTTGATATATTTTCAAACTTATAGAAGGAATTACCGGCTGTGCATGTTTTCTATAAAGTATGTTTAAATATATAAGTGCGCGAAAAATTCAGACTATATATGAGCAGTCATTTTGTGGTTTTTGTAGGCTCACCGAGAGCGCATCGCTTAAATGCCGGCAGTTCGTTGTGACGGAATCGTTTTGGGAGCATGTTGTTCAACAATCTGCATTACGCCCACCAAACTAAGAAACTCTTTCTAGTTGAAAACATATTCCATGATGTTTTGCTAACCTTACGACTACCGCAGGTCTAGACTGTGACCTGTTAGCCACCCTCGCGTGACGGAAAAACCATGTTTAAGCACCTCATGTGCGAATCCTGCATGGCTGCTGGTCACGTTCGTTGCTAGACGGCTGCAATTGCTAAGCAAACTTGAAAATAACACTTTTTAAGATTAGAATTTGTTAAGTTGCTCCTGCAGAAGACATTGGAACGACAGGAACGTCCGTCCGCCAGGATGGAAATCCTGTGTCTTAGCCCTAACGTGAACCCTCACCCGTACCTTGACCGTAACATTCATTGATAAACGCTCACCAACCGTTAACGGAACTAACTCGTTCCATTCTACCTTGGGGCTCTCTCTCGAGCCCCGCCAGCATGCACACAGCGACTTTTAGTAGTAAATCAGTAGCTGCAGTCTCATGTCTTTGTCAGCGTTGTTAATCTGTCTTAAGCCTAGCCCTTATGTGGCTGAGATTTTGAATAAAAACGGTTCCTCTTCCCACTAACCCATAGAAGGGTGACATGAGGCAATCTCTATCCTTTAGACAGTCTGCACAACATATAGGTTTCGATCGACTAGAGGGGTTCAGCCAAAAGGTTCGGCTATCTAAATTCGAGTTTATGCCCATATTCTTTAGTTAAATGGGGCAGCCAACGTCATGGCGTCGAAGCGAAGAGGCGAGTGCCAGGAGGTAGTCGCGAAGAAGGAGACACGAACACCGGAGCAAGAGCCTGACGTTTCGGCTTCTCTCTCGAACTCATCATCAGAGACTGTTGCACAAGAGGTGAAACAGTGGGCGCAGTATTCATAGGGTGTGGTTGCCAAGCAACCACAGGCGAATCATATTTGGCAGTCCTCGTGGTCCTCGCTGAGGGTGGTAGATGAGGCTTGCCGGTCCGTAACCGAGAGGTTAATGACCGTGATTTCATCAGCGTTGGCAATCCTTGGCAGGACGATTACTAGGCCATTTGACTGGCTGCCACCCGGACCACCGGCATCTTCCCCGCGTGGTCAGTAATTTTATTTCAACCCAGGCGAAATGGTAAGACAGATTATGGAGGCGAAAGATCACTGCGCTTGTTAATCGACTGTGGACCGGAGAACCCTATCTCAAGCATCTCACGCAGCAATGAAATGATTATTTACTGCTATAGCTCTAGCGCCAAATTCGATCGGAATGATGCCTGATTATAGGGTCAAGTTTCAATACCTAAAATATTCCAGGGATCACCAGGGAATACTTCGTTTATAAGTGTGCAAAAGTAATAGGGAATACAAGTTTTTGGGTTGGTCCTTCTAGTGGCATTCTCGCAGACAGGGTGGACAGCAGGCGGCGATTCAGTTCACGAGGATACAGAACGGCCTGGAGATTTATTCCAATCAAAACCTCCAGCTTTGTCCCCTATATGGGGGTTTGAAGTGTTAGTTCCACTGGAAATTCTTGAGTATGTCACAGACGACACGCTTGACCTCACTGATGACTAAGGATTCGAGATTGTGATATAGCTGAGTAGTTTATAACAGACATGAGAGACTCACCTGTGCCCCTACATAATCAATTATCCGTATTCAATTATGAAAATGGTTCTGAAGTCTCGAGGGAATTAAAAGGATGGCTCCTATCCACTTCATTGCTTTAAAGGGACAAAAAAAGACGTTTGGTGGAACGTGGGATGACCTGGTTGTTTCAGAACGGCAAAACGTTACTGTACATGCACGATTAACGCAAATCACCTTATAAAAATGTTTAACAGAGTTGCGCACGCATTCAAACGCATTAAAGCAGCAATTTGAATGCTCATGCCTAGTTACTACTCCGCATGCCTTATTTAAGACCCGAGGCTAGTGGTGGGACAATTCTTTCATGAAATTTAGGCCTTCTCAAAAATTTGAAGTGCTCTTTGGCATTTTCCTTGAAAAAGCATTTTTCTCAAAAATTACTTATTTCCAGCAAAAGTGACGTTACTGACTGGATCAACAATTTCATGCTCGAATTCGCTTGTTTCGGCATCCGTTGCCAGTTATAGTGCACATTGGAGGCTGCATATCAGAATGTACAAATTCTAGCATCTCTGTACCAACCATGGTGTTCATGTTGACGCAGGCTAATTTTTGTTAGCTCTTTTTATCTTATTAATTTGGCATGTATATTTATGCAAATGGTGGGTTGAATTAATCCGGGTGCCGGAATTTATGACGAATTCGTGTCTGTCTGTTTACTGACAGGCTCAATAGAACAGTACTCTTCTATTTAAAATCCTCACGCGTGTACGGGTACCCTCTGTAACCGTCTTCATTTATCAAAAATGTTGGAAACCGTTGAAACATTTACTCACGATGCAAAACTATGCAAAATAGATGTTCCTCACACCTACCCTCCTCCTCCTCCTCGGTTATGGACCTTCTAGCGAGTCTCTCAGCTTCCCACCCACGTAAATATTCCTTTCCTCCATTAATCCCTCCTCCTTTCCACTCTACGTGCTCCCGCTCTCTTCTTTTTACACTCAACTTTTTCTCGCATATTGCCCCCTTCTTGTTCCCTACCCCGTTCGTGTTCTCTTTCTCTTTCTCCTCCTCCTCCTCCTCCTCCTCCTCCTCCTCCTTTTCCTCCTCCTCAATCTTTCTGTCACCCTTCGTGTGCCATCCCACCCCTTGCTCATGTTTCTCTACCCATACTCCGCTCTTCCTAATTCTCCTGCCTTTTCTCGATCTCTCATACCCCCTGTTCACGTTCCCTTACTCATTTAGCAGTTCGTATCATCTTTGTTTTCCTTTTCCTTCTCATCGACATCGTCATCAGTCTACTATGACAAAGCCTCCATTGTCGAGGCCTTTTAGTGCTGGTACCACTGCTTTCATTCCTACATGAGCGCATTCATGCTTTTAGGAAAGAGGGGGTTCTCGTTCCTTTATTTCACTGCCGAGCCAGAGTTTTGCTCAGACCATGTTACTGAGTCTTGGTTCTACATATCGTATCTTTCTGCATCCGTTTTTCTATCTTTGGGCGCTTGTTTGAGGAGTTTACTTACAAAAGACCGCAAAAGGAATACACCAATGTTAACGTACGCTGAGTAATGAGTCTGATTTTTATCATGGGCTACTAGACCGTAACTGCTAGGTGCTGGTCCATACGTTCCAGCTCGATTTTCCTAATTTTGGTCTGTCTTTCTCTGAAAAGCGAAATATCATTCCAAATAACACCGTTCTTTGAGAAATGCCCTTCTGTATGAAGGTATTCCTGACAAAAATCTTAATTAATATAGCTTGCAGCATTATAAATATTCACACAGAATGTGGATGCCATGGAAGTTGCCATCAGCCTTCTGGTCACTACTTCGTGTCCAACCTTTAAAATCCTACTATTCCCTCAGCGCTTAGACATTTATTGTCATGAGGATAGTAGCGGTAGCAACCGTGTTTGTTGTTGACTACCTTATTCCAGGTCCTTTTCTTTTCGCTGTCCTTCAACCTCCTGTAATCGTTCCCAACGCGCACTTTCGTCTTCCAAATCCTCATCTGGACGAACTGATAATGCTTTACGGTTGTCATGAGGCAGATCAGTTATCAACACTTTGTTTGTTAGGGTAAAGCGTCAAACGTTGGGGACTTTATCACTTCCTATGCCATCACCTATTCCAGTTTCGCTTCTCAGCACCATTACCACCAGAGAAAACCAACAGCGGCGCTTACTGATTTAGTTTACTAGTAATTACAGAGTATGTGGCCTCGGTGTGACTGTGGAATGTCTGTGAAAAAAACCGGCGAGCTTGCTATTTGCTTGAGAATCTCAAAAAATGCGTGCATGCACCTTGTCCGATAACACGCACCTCTCATTGGTGGAGGCCCAATAGCCGCGGACACACTGAAAATATTGAAAGCACGACCAACTGTCTGCGAGAACCGTGGTAAAAGAGGTTTCATGAAGAAAGTAGAACGATGAAACAGAAAAATCTTGCAGAAGCAAATGAAGAAGGTAGGGAGTGAAGAACTAGATACCGACGTTAAAATGGCCTAAGTGAAACCCGCGAGCTGAAAATCTATCCTATGGGTGAAGGCCTAGGGAATCGTCCTCGATGTAAGGGAAAAACAAACCTGAATCTGCCTCAAAAAGACCTAAATAAGAAGGCAGGTTTCTTAAGGATGAAAGTTAAATGCGTGAAAATGAAATCAGGAACAGGTAATTGGGAGCCAATGTTCTCAGTCGGTCCTGCTTATATGCTTCTACACTCTCAATGACAGACTAACATTTGAGCAGTGAAAATCACTAATTTTCTTACTAATGACAGCCAGGCTGGTTGTCGGGTAGCCTAAATATCATACGATGGACACTCAAGAACACTGTTCCTATTTAACAGGCTGTCAATCTGCGGGCCATTTCTGCTGGTTGTTGCGGTCATTTATTAGACCTGGCAGGTCTCCTAGAAGTTTTAGATTATCCAGATGGGTGCATTCGTACATTTCACAGTGTTCACCTTTGCAGAATCATCACAAAAATCTAAAATGTAAGTTCGTGTTCAAGCTTCTGTTATAGCTTTGACGTTTCACCCTAAATCTCTCCCTGGGCTGTTATTAGATTTCCACTTTTCAAATACAACTCTGTTCAAAAGTCCGTTGTCCAAACGTAATTATGCCAGTTGTGTGACAAGTTCCGTTTTTTGCCCTCATTGGAGACGAATTCAGGTATTTATGACCTGCGATGATGTTTATTTCATTTTTTAGGACAGCCATAAGTCAGAAGAGAAAAAGTGAACACGTTGAACGTGCCGATACACGCCTCGACACTGTCACACACAGTCTGTAAAAATAGTAAACTTAGAGCGCAAAAAATGATATTAAATAACAGAGAGACAGAAGGAGGAAAAGAGAGATATAATCTGTAAAGCATTTTAACCTAAGAAACAGTGAAATTACTGAAACACTGAAATTTCTCATCATAACAGATTTTTATTGTTGCTGACAGTTCGATGAGCTTGCTCAGCCCTTCCCTCCTCAAAAGCGTTAAAATGCCAAATATTGATTATTTATTAAATTGTCTGCCTAAGCTACTCTGCCCTGGACAGATAGATTTGGTTTTTCTTCCACTGTCTCGGTCTTTAGATGAATGATGGTCGGACTTCACGGCCACTAGCGTTAGACATCCTCACATTGGCGGTAAAGGTTTGTAAGTTGGCCTCCTCTTCTATTGGGTTCTTCGCGGCGCCGAGTTCACAATTTCGATTGGATCATTTTTTTCTGGTCTTTATGTATATAGTTCCGTGAGGCGTTATAAGCCATAGGAAGGTCTAAATGTACTTTGATCGATTTTCCATCTGAATATTATTTGGTGGCAAGCTACACAAACATTTTTTAAGAGGCTAAGAGAGCGAAATAGAAAAATCGGGTGGGCCATGCTAGATTAGTTCGACCAGTAATTACAATTGACGTTTTGGCATCAAACGCTTAGATACAAATTTGAAGCATTTTTCCCGGTGTATGCATTAAAACTGGCATACCCAACAGGATTTATTGGTGGCTCAACACATTTCGTTATGGCTTTTAGCTGCAACCCGTCTCTGTGCATAAAAAACAGATAACGGAATCGAAGTGGACAGCAATTTGAATTTACAGAAGAGTCAATACACAAATGCATTGGTTAGATGAAAAAGTAATAATTAATCAGGTTAACAAGTTGGCTTTAAAACTTTCAGAAGAGAAAATGTGGGGGGAGGGGTTTTAGATAAGGAATCAAAGACCTGGCTGACCATGCTCTTCGAAACGTGTAGCTTAGCAGCAACATAAATTTGTCCCGGTGAGCAAGTTAGGTTTATCGGATTATCGCTCCGGAACTCCCTCTTTGCGAATCAGGAACAATGAAATACTTCAGACAATCATTGGACTACCGTTTACATATTACGTTATAAAAGGTATTTTTTCTGTGGTGACCTGGATCTTCAAGTCAAATGTTTGTAAACTAGTCCGTTTATTCGCAGGGAAGCCTGTCCTGTATCACATGTGGCTGTCATACACAGAAAGGCAGTCCTCAGGAAGTAAAGTGGGAAGACGAAGACATACATGCTCTCTCCCTGATGAAGAGTTTAAGGATTAAAGCCAAAACATCCAGGAGATGCATCTACCCCAGCCACAAAAATCAACCTCCAGCATTTTAAGCCCGTCTTAATCTATGGTTTTAACACTCGAAATTTTTATAGGCAGCAGACTGTTGGAATTGTGAAACTTGCATTTTCTCAAAACGCGTATTGCAATTTCAAAGTCAAGGTGAAGATCAGAGTTTGCTAGACCCTCCCCAAAGTGCGAATCCAAGATAACGAAGCGCCAACTTTTTGCATACAATTGGTTCGTGCGTGATTCGCGTAGATGGCAAGAAATCGGGGGTTTGATACCGTGGTTCTACTTTGCGAAATACGCTACATGCCTGGCAATTTCCTACTTTTTCCACCCAGTCATTAGATGTATTCTGATTACTAAAAATAAGTTTTTATGTTTTTGTTGGCATATGAGATCCACCCATGCCGCCGAGGGTAGCTCATAAACACTGTTTTGTTAACCTGTTTCCGCCTTTTAGCTGTTTTGAACTTTTACCTAATAATCTCTCATCCCTCGCCTATCTGTTGAATTCTCGCATCTTCACCGTTTTCATTTTACTGCAGAATCCCCAACATCCTTGTCTACCCGTGCCGGATGTCTTTCCTTCCTTTTCACCCAAATTTCATTCGCGCTGTGATCTTCTTGAGTACAGAAGAGGTATAATGACGCACAATCCAGCGTCAGTGTAGTCCTATGCCCTTACTGCAAAAAATGGGCTCCCTGAACTTCCCAACGGGGATGTTATAAGGAGTGGTCTAGGTAAAAAATACTCCCGAGGTAGGCATTTATTCGCGCCAAACAGACCATCTAATCAAAGCTACCTTCAGTGAGCGATATTTGACCCAGGGGGACTCGGAAAAGAGTAGAAGAGGTCGGAAACGGTGTTCAAAATCTGCCTCCTCCTGTTCCTGTTCCTACATCTCCTCTTGATCCTCCTTCTCTTCATCTCATTCTCCACCACTTCCATCCTCCTCCTCCTGCTCTTCCTACTTCTCCTGCTACTCATTCTCCCGCTCCTCCTCATAATCCTCATCTCTACTTCCATCTCATCTTTCTCCTCCTGCTCCCTCTCCTTCTCCTTTTACTGCTTCTCCTGTGTACTCTCCTCCTCCTTCTCCTGCTCCACCTGCTTCTTCTCATCTCTTCCTCTATTTCATCTTTCCTCCTCCTACTGCCTCCCCTCCTCCTACTACTCCTTACCATGCACCTCCTCCTTCACACCGTCCCTTCGTCCACCTAATGTTACCTCCTCCTGCCCCCTTCCATCCTCCTTCTCCTGCTCCTATTCTTTGTCCTCGTCGCTTCGTCCGCCTTAATGTTCCTCTTCCTGCTCCTCCTCCTGCTCATATTCATTCTGTTTTTCCTTCACTTGCTCACTTTCCTCTTCCTTCTTCTGCTCTTCCTCTTCCTTCACCTCATCTCTCACTCTTCCTCTTAAGTTTTTCCAGTTATAAGATAAAGATTTGATTCTGATCCTGATTATTATTTAAATTTGAATATTCTCTGAAGTGGCCTTGAAAAGTATTTATTGGCAGTAAGAGCGGTATTTTCCGAAGTTTTACAATAACATGGGCAGGTTAAATAAACTGTTATTGGTATCATTATTCAATAGTTTTTGATATAGCCTTAAAACTAGCATTTATTAACAGTGAAGATATTTGGGTTTGCAATGTTTCACTTTGGAAATATGCAACATTTCCCATGAAATAATTAAAGTAAATATACAATTAAGTATATTTTATATAATAAAATGAAGACCCTTATACTTAGAGACGGTAAAAAAGTTTAAAAAACTAATTAGAAATCGATTTTGTAAACCGAATTATCATAAAATACTGAGGATGTTTGCAATTCATGTGTCGATCTGCGCAGTAATTAGAAATCGATTTTGTAAACCGAATTATCATAAAATGCTGATTCGATCTGCGCAGTAAGTTGATACAAATGCGAGCAGAATTTCTGAATGCGTGAGTCGAGTACATTCAGTAGCGAGGAGACAACCCTAGACTCTAATCCGTACCCAATTTTTCAATTTCGATTCAGCCCGAGAACCCAGGAAGTTCCATTAGCTCTTTGAGCATTAGGTCATTTTTAAAATTTTCGTGAATTGCAATCCTTAGAGACTCTCTGAATTAAGTTTAGCACTCCTTCACACAGCGAAGCAGAGTTTTCTAGTACCATAAAGACCTTTATTTTGCTTATGAATGCCAGATACAAAATATCACAATTAAGTTAGCTTAAGCATTTTCCCGTCTTATTTTATTTTCCTGCAAAAGGTGTGCATTTGTTCTTCAATCATGTCCACAGTATTATCTGGTATGCAATTGAAGAAACTTGATTAACGAAAACACCGTAAATTAAGTATAAAATACTACTTAAAGAGATTACTCACTTTTAGGAATTAAATATTAATTTGGTGCTAATTCTTTCACTGAAAGCAATTTCATGCATCCCATCTCTTAGGCTTAAAGGTGGCTTAAGCCGGATGTGTATTCAGTCAAACATTAGGAAACTATATGTTATTATTTTTCCAGGTTAAAATCCTGCAACTAATAGTTTTCAGCAGGGCAAACGTTCTCCACAACCGGTAAATAGAGAGTGAACAGCTATGGCGCTGGTTGCTAGTACGGTTGCTGTACCATAACGCATCCCATGTGAGTCCTGAGTGTTACATAGGAACATTGCTGATTGCAAAGGTTAAGACAACTGTCCTTCAAACTCCGTCTGTCAGTGTTCATGTTGCTTCAAATAAGGAGTTTGCATCGGATAAGTTTGCTGTTGATTTGTGGGATGGCCTTAACGCGCGCCTCCACAGCACACACAAGGTCATTCTATTGCCAAAATTAACCACCCGATAGGCATGTATTCTACGATTGGATGAAAACCATCACGAGATCAGGCTTCGTCCCTGGCATGGGATTTGGGAAACACGAGCGTTTGGCCGTCAATTTCAACGAGGTCTATCCTGTGAAGGCCAAGAGCAGAAGTTTCAACCGAGGGACGATGACTTGCGCGTAAATGAGAGCAATAATGGCGGTAGACTTGCGCTGCATCTGCACTGCACTCTCTCCTCCTCCCCACCCGGGCACGGTGTTATGAACAAAGTCGAGAGAATGCGAGAATGGAAGGGCTCATGGGTTTTGTGCAGACCCGGCTGCCTCGAGGCGTGCCTACTGTACCTGAGCAATACACCGCGTTGAGTTTAGGTGACTTCAATAGCCGTATTTTATCGCTATGCCAATGGTACAGTTGGAGTTACTGGTCACTGTGCGAAGCTTATTACTATGCGTATAAAACCAACATTAAATTTCGCAGATGTTTTGTATTGCTAAAGCCGTGATTGACGAGCACTGCTTTCCGAACTACCGAAATAAAACCCTCGACTCAACCTGACCTGGTTTGCATGTTGGGCGCACAATGTCATTTCATCTGTCATTGCAGGGTGGTGAGGAAAGGACAAAAAGTGCATGCTTACTAAGAATGACTGTTGTTGTTGTATGCAAAAAGTCCACACAGTTTTGGCCTGCACGTTATGGAAATATGGTCACCCACTCAACTCCGCACGCATGCCTAAAAATCTTCCAAAGGTCAAATGCATGGAATTCTCGTGATTGAACAAGACTAAATGTGCACACCATGTCTAAAAGGACGCACGGGAACGAGGCTTTTACGTCGGGCCTGTTCATGTGGTCGGTAGAAAGAGACAGAGGGTACGCGTTATTTTTGAAATTATCATTCCAAATTTTTAGCGCAAAAGGACCTCCCCTTCCCAGTGGATAAAAAGTGGTACGAAAATTGATAACACCGGATGATAGGAAGCTATACATGCTTACAAGCTGCAACTATCGGAATCATGAACAGTCGTCTCTGAACGAGTCACAACATTTGCTTCAAACTGTTTTCCTTCAAAACTGTGGTGGCGTCCTTTGCAAGTGACCTCACTATTGTAGTTAAAATAAACAAACAGTGGTAAAAAGCAATATCATTTGAGTGAAATAGGCCAGCTCACGTGCCCATAAGCTAATTCATAAGTGAAATAGGCGGATCAAGTTCAACCGCCACCATGAGCTTTGCTGGAACATTTTATGCGTCTTCCCTTGAGCGAGATAGGCGAAACTAGGTTTACCCTTATCTGCAACTCTCTTTGGTGATATTTGTGAGTGCGAAGCTGAAACGGCTGTCTTTCCAGCCATCACATTTTCTTCTTCTTCTTCTGAATCACTTCCTGGAACTCGCTTATTTGCTTCAATCGACTAGCCACATTAGGGGCCTCATGCCGCCATACATCCTTAAAATTACCACAGGGGAATTCTTCGATGAAAGAAACGTTTTCATTTGTAACGGATTTTTACACAAATCCGAGTAAGCTACTTTAAAAATCAAATCGCAATTTACCCACCAGCCTCTTAAGATTTGCATGTTTGTATGGCCACTACTTAATTTCCTTTGAGTAAAAGTCAGAATTTGGTCATCGATCACAAAAATGATACCTTCCAGAGCATGTTTTAACATGTTCATTTCCCTGAACTCGGTTGTTCAACCGACTTTTCCATAATTTACCTGGAATACATTGCCTTTTAAAATAAGGCTCACTGGAAGTAAGAATACCACTGTCGATAAAGAAAAAGTGAGACTGTAATGGCCATTGCTCGCTCATTAGCCATCGTTAGCCAGTCCAACCCAACCCAAAAGGTGCCCGCCTGCAGACTCTACCCGCGCGACCTGTTGCTCAATCGCTTTGATGCTCAAAAACCAGCAATACAACGAGCCCGTGGCACAATGTTTGAAGCGTTGGATGTGCCAGCTACCGGCACCCTCTCCCACCTCCGATTATCCTGACTTTGCCGAAACATCGGGCCCAGGTGGAGTAAAATCCAAAGATATTTCATTTATAGCAAAATATCAGTTTTGAACAAACGTCATTTCAAACTTTTGAAAAAACTCACCCGATTCACAATCACTACTTAAGCAGGGGAATTTTTTCTATAGACTTTGGATGACCTTACAAATAAAAATATATTTTTTTAGAAAACATAATGTAACAATCTAATAGCAAATCATGTCTTCTTCTAATTTTATCCTCGTAGGATGGGTAGGTTTGGCATTTAAAACGGTTTTAATTGTGAAATATTTTTAGACTGTGCAATCTCCATACACGGCGTATTGTATCAGTTCGTTTATTAATGGCCTTCATTTAGTGAACGGTCAAGTTTTCATAAATTGTAAAATTGCTATCTTTTTAATAAACCACACGAATTATGATCTTCCTTCCGTGCAAGCCATATAGTTTGTGTATTGATTGTCTTATAAGCTCTTATGTACTTACCAGAAAGGGAATATGCTTATCTTTTCTATAAAATATATTTGTAAGGGCATCAAAAATCTATAAAATGAATGCACACTACTCAAGAAGTCAGCTTCTGTCGTTTAAGGATCATCCAGGAGGCCGTTAAAATGTTCGTTTAATAGCCTGCATTCTCATGTATCTGAACTATCTTGGGATTATGCTTCAAGATAATAAATAGCACAATGCATTGAAGGAGCGTGTCAGCAGGTAAGAACTAACTATCAGTATGTGCGATTCGATCAGTGGTCACAGAGATGGTCCAGGCATAGAGCTTCAGTGACCATAAGTCTACTTTATTAGGGCTTGGATTGGGATCAGGACACGGGGATATTCATGCTTCCTGGAGTTACGCACAAGGCCACCGCGAAGCTCACAGTCCGGTGACTCCCTTAGCCGCCAGAGCACGGGAGAAAACCCCTTCAAAGATCAGTCGTTCGATCCGGACTCAGGTTAAGGCACAAAATCACTCCTTGAAGCTGCATGAGAAAGTGAGTGGCATTCAAGGGTTACGGAAATGTTCAGGATATTTTTTGGCAAGTATTACCTGTCTGGCCCGCGAAAGGGGACCTGGGTAGGGTAACCACCGTAATACAGGTGGCTTTGCGCTAAAGTCCAGATAATTTCAAGGGAGACTTAACGTTATGTTCAAGGTGAGCATTAAGGTAAGTTGGGGTTAGATTGAGGCTTGAGATTAGGGTAAGTGCTGACTCTAGTGTTATGGAGGAGGCTGGGGTCAGGGCTAAGATTATGACTCTAGTTAAGGTTTATGTTAGGACTAGCATTGCGATCAGGGACACGGGAATATTTAACCCTCCCTTTATCACTTGGGTGGCCGTTCATATTCCCCTGTCCCTGTTTAAAAGGGCCATACAAGTAATTTCGACACTTTTTTGGTCTGTGGGCAGGATGAAAGTTTTTCTTGCTCGATCACGCTCCAAATGAAGTCCCCATTTTTGTTTACTTTAAAAGGTCAGCTTATTTAAAAAAACTTTCTATTTATACTCCATTTTGCATTCACCTCTTTCGAACATGCCGCTGTTTCCTTCGCTGGGTGGGGACAGGTTTTCAGACATCCGACTGTCCTGACCGCGACCTGATGACCTCGGTTAATGTGTTTGCAAAGCCGAGGTGGAAAGGTAAAGCGCGTAGAGAGACGTGGGAGGTCAGCAGTCGTGGGATCGTTAACGCTTACTTTTCTCTCATTATCGTCCTACATAAAAACTTCTTCTACAAAGTTTCCTGAACTGAAAAATATTCATAAAATGATAGGTGCATTCTGAATTCACTTCGAATAGCAGCTGAACAGATAATTGCAGTTGGCTGCTCTCCTTTACTGATGGAAAAAGTAGTAAACAACCTGCTTTCATTGCACGCAACACTGATCTGATCTGCTGGTTTGCATGACACGCTTCAGTAAATGACATTGTCCAAACTAATAGTTTCGGCCATTCTCATTCATCAGTAATTTACCCAACGGTGTAAAAAGGTGTCTCGGTAGGGACCTCCATCAAAATAATGTGGCAGGTTGCTTTTACATTGGTGGTGCCTATACGTTGCGGCCTCTAACTAACACGCAACACTCTTTTTCCGGATCCATGCCGTCAGTGGACACCAGCGAACCAGTGCCAGGAGCGACAATATCCGCCGTATGCTCCTACAGACGAGTTGGTGCAGGGATGGTGAATTGAGCGTAGAATTAGTTTTTCGCGATAGCAGACTTGCACAGCATCTACCGCACCATCTCTCTCCCCTACCCGCCCGTACCCCTGTTACAATACATTTTCAAAGAAGATCGGAGGCTTCGTCGGGGCAAACAGGAATCATATCTCACCAAAACCATAAATTGCAATCCGCACAGACGCGTGGCAATGTTTGGCCCACGCACCACCCTCCCATGTTCGGCATTGGCTAAGTGCGAGGACATTTTCGAAAATAAAAATAAACACCTCCCATACTTTGATTTTTGCTCTCGTGTTGATCCAACGCATCTACCACCTGGCCTTTTTACTCGGGCACTACTATATTCCCACTGCACACTCACCCTTTTCCGTACGGCCCACGCACGATTCACACACGTAAGGACCTACTGGGGCACACGCACCTCCACATCAACGCACACTACTTACAGCAACGCATGCACATAACTCCACCACCATCGCATATGTTCCTCAATGCAAGTTGATAGCCTGAGATTATCATGGTTTCTTAGCCGACCGTGACTTGGTAGGGCTCCAACTGACACTCATAAACCAGGCCCCATACCATCAGCCTAGTGTGTGTGCTGTGTGTTGAGTTGCTGACTAAGTAAGACTAGGTGTCAGATGGCGATAGCTCTTTTCTTCCCCTGGTTTCTCCTCATAATCCTGAGGTGGGTATTCAGGCCGGATCATGCTATTGGCACGCAGACGACCTTCGCCAGAGCCGGCCTTTCAGCCACTTCCGCCCAGCCACTACGCTTCCACATCAGACGACGATGACCGGCCAAATTCTGGGTGGAGGGAGAGGGATCAAGCCCGGCTTCTCAACACCATAAACAATCTGGCGCATAAAACTATCAGTACACTAAAAGCCGTGGCTTGGACGGTTTGCCAACGACGGATAGCTCGGACGGCATGGCCCAGTGGTCCTTCGTAATGTGGCCTCTATGCCTCATTTCTCCTGTTGTTATCTTGTTTTGAGGTAGACCACGGTGCGTGAGCCTGCTCTCCCGGCAGGGGAAAGTCGAAACAGAGAGTGAGGGTAAAATGCCCGCACAGTCTGATATCACCTTAATCCAGTGCATCTCACTGTTCCTGCACTACTGCTACGAAGCACACGGTGGACATCGTAGAAAGCGACGGTCGAACTGTTTTTGTTGCATCAATACGAGTTTAAGCAGATCTCCACAAGGTCAGGCAAAACCCGCTGGGTAAAACCATTCATCTCAAAGTATTGGGGCATTATTTGTAGTTAAAATAAAACATACTATCTAAAATAGAGTACTATGTGGTTTTGGGATAATAAAGGAGAGAAAAATGGTTTTAAAGTTATTTGTATAGTGATACCTCAGCAGTGACTCCAAAATTCCAGGCAATGCCTGCTGGACGGAAAAAATTGAGGGTAAGAGAAGAGTACACTTTCTTTTCAAAATCATCAAACATTTTCAATAAAATCAATAATCAAGTAATTATCATCATCATCATAATCAATCAATCATCATCATCAATAAATCATCATCATATAAAATTAATACATGATGACAGAGTGAGAACTCCCGGAGAAGACTTTTAATCTCCGGTTCGGTATTTCACTCCATTATGGACATTGGTTATCACGCCAGATGCAGCGTTGATATGCCGAATCTGTGGACAGGGATAAACCTAGAGCCTTGGGCACAGGAGGGCAGAAAAGACTTGGCAACAATTACTCCAGCATGAAGTGATGGACGATATCATCCAGCTTTCTGTCAGCACATGCCTTTGCTGTTTTGAAATGCTGCTGTGTTATGATATCAACCAAAACGGCATAAGAAATATCGTCAGTAGAATATAACACTAAGGAAGCACTTTTAAAGCGAAGTGTCCACTTCTACCGTGGGGACAGTTATAGGCACAGTGATGGTGCAGTAATTTCGGTAATAACGCCAGACTGTTTCTGATCCTGAAAAGTGCATTGAAGAGGAAGGAGTTTGCAGAGGCGTGCTTGATTGCAAGACTATGTTTTTCACATCGAAAGGTCGTGAAGAACGATGTCCAATACGTCCCACTCTGATTGCTGACAGTAGGCTAACCGGCTTTCTCTCTCAGCTGCAGTACTATAAAAGCAAACAGTACACTATACAGTGTTTGGTTATTCCGTTCTAACACTTCACCTCGAAAGCGTTTGTTTTTATTAAAAATTAAAGTGCTGAATAAAACCTTTTATATAATTATTTATTTCTAATAACGTTTCAGTTTAAGCGTTTATTGTACGGTAATGAGTAAAAAGAAGACGGTATGAAGGAAGACAGCATGCACTGTATACTGTAGCTCTACCCCAAAACTTCGCACTCTTGATTTTGAAGCTTCACGGATGTCCTCTATTTTAATTTCTAGGAATCTAACTTTTAAAATTAGCGTGTCCAGCGCACGTAGTCCGTAGATGTCTTCGCAAACGGTAAGTCATAAATATCACTTTTAGCGCTTATTTGCGAAGAAAAATAATAATAAATAGAGACGATTCCATAACAATGTTTTACTAAGTGAATCCAATAGTACTGTAGGAATTATTATCCAATATTCAAGTTTTTCTTACAAGAAAACGGATCATTAAATAAAGGACGTTTATTTTTGTGCTATACGTCATCTCCTCTGCTATTCAGTAACCTTTGTCATCACACCTTCATTTGAACATTACTAGTACAGTCCGATTAATCGTCAGCAAGTAACATGAGTATCAGTGGAGTACGCGTACATAAATGTTAGCAGGACAAGGCAGGTGGTATTCGAATTGCGCTCCCATAGCAACTGACGTGGTGGCATGCCTATGTGTGGGTTCACGCTGCGAAAGCCACATGCGCCCTCTCCCGCCTCCGGTCTCTCGATTCTGTCTTGATACCGGGCAGCAGATAGAGAGAATGTGTGGCAGCTGCTGCAGCGAAAGGCTACCAATTAGGGACGCCAGTCCTGCATCCCAGCAATACCCTGCTGTGGAGCACACGGTGGTCCTCGTCTGAATACGATGGTCGAATTGTATTATCTATAACCTTAACAGTTACTTAATTTGCACTTTACATATGGTACATACCTTTCGCCTGAGTGAGGGATTTAACCAAGACTTTTTGTACAATGTCCTACTGAAAGCAAAGAAAATGGTAGCGTATCCAGCCGTGTCTGATAGGGAATGAGCTAACAAGGTTGGCGTTAGCAGATGGCGGGTGCAAGATGGTTGCTATTCGAGGTGGATTTGCGTAAAGTATGTATGACATCTTACTTGTGCTTTATGGTAGAGTACTATTGGTATTTACTTTTACCGGTACACGTTTCAAGTGAAATATAAATAATAAAATCAGCTTTGAAATGAACTCAAAGTGTTTATTGGTTGTCCGTCCAAAATAAACGCAAATTTAGAGGTACTACTACAGACTTAAATTATTTTCATTCGTTGACGAACGCTCACCGATCGTTAATGGAACTCACTGGTCCCGCTCTGCCTTGGGATTCACTTTCGATTCCTGCCAATAGCCGCACAGCGGTAAGTAGAAGTTAAGGCCAATGAGCAATGCCAACAAAGACAAACGAGAATAGCCGTCATCAGCCAGTCATACTGAGCCCAAAGTGGTGCACCATCCGAGGCTCGAACCCCCGTCCTCTTGATCAGAAGTCCAACGCTCTAACAATTGAGCTACGGACCCGTTGTCTTACCGTTTTATATCGGGAAAATGGACATTCATTGATGAACGCTCACCGATGGTGGCTAAATAATTAGAGTGTTTGACTTCTGATCATTGGGTTGCGATTTCGAACCTCGGTTGTGGCACCACTAGGGGTTGGGTATGACTGGCTGATGACGGCTAATGAGCTAGAAATGGCCATTTCAGTCTCCCCTTTGTCTCTGTTGACATTGGTAGTCTGTCTAAAAATTACTGTGATTCCATTATATAGCTTGTATGCTTCAAGGAAAAACGGTCCGTAATCACTACAAATGCCATGTTTTTAGAAAGTTACGAACTACAGATTTACTTCTAACTCTAAACAATTTATTGCATAATTGGCACGGAGCAAGAAATAATCAACTGCAGCCGCATTATAGTAAGAAAATGAACAGACGGTGTAGTGGGTAGTCTATAACGTTCCTCCACCACTAAGCCACTCTCGAGATGCGCAGAACCAAACCGAGGGAAGGCTTGGCTCACAACACACGTTATCTTGGTAGTGCAGGAGTCCCCCGCATCCCACAACAAATGTCACACATGGGAGTTGGTCAGTGATAGTATGCCTATGATGCGAGCTCCACTCACGCGCCAACTATTAGCAACCACTCCCAGCATTAGCACTGAGAAATCAGGCTACACAGCACTCCAGCGCATGCCTAACTATAAAGTAGCTGACGAGCTCGGAAGCTGGCTTGCAATCCTACCAGTCTGATAGGTAAAGTCGGTCCTCGCAGGACGCCGAGTTAGTCTCTGTGACTGTGTTCGCATATGACTCAGATGGCATCCAGAAGCCCCGTTGTTTCTGTAATAACCGGGTACACAATACCACTAAACTAGGCAAGTGTATGGGCCGCACGCTGATGGGATGTGCAGCTTTGTCATCCACGGTACCCTATCACGTCTCCGGTCGGTCTGACTCTGTCTTGGCGCGAACCCCACGTGGATAATGATGATGAATGAGTGTGGTAATTGGTGAGCAAATCGATTATCACTACGAGCAAATCCACGCGTAAGTCAGCATCCTGTACTCACCATGCTCCCGGTAGACTTCAGCGTTTGCGGCGGTCGGTCTTTCTCATGCTGTGAGATTTCCCTTTGCAAAATGTCATGGTTTGAAAGAAAAATTTCAATCTTATGTCGATGCTTTCCATTATTACATGAGAGAATAATTTGAATATTGTTTGAAATGTTCAATCATATTTAAAAACAACTACATGGAGATATAGAAATTGATAACTTGATTCATAGATAATTGGTTCTTAAATGGTAGCGTGCACTGTTTGGAGGGAATGAACTTACATGTCGCAAACAGGGAAGATCACTACTCAACTGGAGCTCCGGTCATTCTCGTTGTGGTGGGTGTTTGTGGGAACATAACTAGTCAAAAGTGTGCTTGTGTTTGTCAGTTGTATCCAGTAGCTAAACACGGTACCTTTAAAGCCCTTCCCTCTACAGAAACTGCCCAGGATATAGTATTTGATGGAAAAAACTGCACTTTCAATGAAAGCTGAGCGATTTCTTTCAATCTGGACTATAGTATTTTTCAATAAACAACGTAAAAGGGTACAAATGGACGGTATTCAATCTGGAGGTCCTTTAAGAATGCCGAAAACAGACGTGGTTGATGGGATTTCAAGAACCTTTGGCCTCCATCATAATCCGAGTTAGAGTGCCAATATCCCCATAACGGGAAAAACTTAAAAATTTCTAATCATATACCGATTTTTTGTCGGTAGCGGTTTATTCAACGTTTATTTCTCTAGCTACGTCTACAACAAAGCACAATCTTTCCTAAAATAGCACCACGCTTTGCGCTGAAGAATTTTGGCTAGCATTTAAGTGTGTTCTAACTGCCATACTGGGTATAATGGCAATAGTAGGGTTTCCAAAGCCACCAGTAAGAGAAAAATAAATGCTCCTTTTGTCAGTTATTGTGCTTTACACTTTTATTTTTATTAAAAATATTAGACTTTATTTTTAAAACAAGCGCAAAACATCAACTGGCATTTATGGCAGATTGTGTGTGCATGTGTTTGTGTGCTCCCCTAAACGGGCCACGTGGTAGATGCGTTGGACCAACTACGGGGCCAAATTAGGGCACGGCAAGCGTTATTCGGGTTGCGCTCCCCATAACAAAATGCCGAACATGGAAGTGTGGTGGCACGCCTAGGGGCGGCTAGGACATAGGTGACTCCGGCCGCGCCAGCCACCTGCGTCCTTCTCCCGCCTCCGGTCTTCTCGACTCTGTCTTGACACCGGGCCCAGGTTCGGGAGGAGGAGAAGTGCGGTAGCTGGAGCGCAAGGCTACTATCACTTAAAACTAATTCATGCGCAAGTCACCGTCCCTGCTCCACCCTTCCATGGAGCATACGGTGGACATCGTCGGACTACGACGGTCGAACTATCGTGTGTGTGTCTAAGTTTCCCTCAAAATGGACCACGTGGTAGATGCGTTGGACCAACACGGGGGCTCGCACCAGTGCACGGCAGGCGTTATTCGCTGCGCCCCATAACAAATGCCGAACATGGAGGTGTGGTGGCACGCCTAGGCTGCTAGACTTAGGTGACCCGGCCGCGCCAGCCACCTGCGTCTTCTCCCACCTCCGGTTATCTTGACTTTTTCTTGACACCGGGCTCAGGTGGGGGTACGAGGAGAGAGTGCGGTAGATGCAGCGCAAGTCTACTATCACTTTAAACTAAATCACGCGCAAGTCACCGTCCCTGCTCCACTTTCCCATGGAGCATACGGGTGGACATCGTCGGACTACGACGGTCGAACTATCGTGTGTCAGTGGTGCGTCAGATTCAGTGACGGGATGACTGCACGCGTCACTGACAACGGGATGGTATCCGAGCATTCGCAGTGACCAACGGAGTGACGCAGGGCTGCGTACTGGCCCCACCCTATTCAATCTCATGTTCTCTGCTATGCCGATGGAGCCTACCGTTGAGCTCTTATGCCGAAATAATCCTCAACTATGGGAGCAATCATCCTGCTGCCCACAAACGAAGCTGCGTTTGAGCTCTTTTTCAACGCTGCCTTCCGGTACTGTAACAGCGAATATCTACATAAAAAGAGAACTTGCCTATTTACATCAACTATTCCGATCTAATGGATACCCGATGAGCTTCGTGAAAAACTGTCTCTGAAGTCAAAGGCGACTACAATATCACGGCTCTAATGGAGGAGAGGGAGCAGAAGGAAATTCCATTCATTGTCATACATGCAGGGGAATTTCGGAAATAATCGCCCGAAAATGAGACCGACTAGGCATCTGCATCACTCACAAGCCAGCGTCCTCCTGCGGGCAGCACTATCACATCGTTAAAGATCCCTTACCAAAAAGCAACAAACCAATGTTATTTACCGCATTCCATGTGCGAATTGCTCTTGCGTTTACGTAGGCCATCCAGGCTAACGATTCGAGACGCATAAATGAACACAAACTGGCCATCCCGCCGACGCGATCCCTTGTTTCTCGTGTTTGCGCACGCCGTTGATTTCGACCACCGCTTCAATTGGGAGGGAACTGTAGTAGTCGCGCATAGCTGGCACTAAACAGGCACGCGAATTCCTCGAAGTTTGGCACTCCGGCACGAAAACAGTATCAACTGCCACGTCGGTCTGGGTGCGCATTACGAAGGTCTGCGTGCACGGTCACTGAATTGCAGAACGATATCACCTGCAAAGACAAAGGGAGACTCGAATGGCCATTTCGGCTTATAAGCCGTCATCAGCCAGTCATACCCAAACCCAGCTGAAAGTGGGCTCTACTGTGAGCCCCAAGGCACAACGGGACGAGTGAGTCCTGCAGCCGATCAGTGAGTGACTAACTTCCATTGATATATATATATATATGATATATATGATATATATATATATATATATATATATATATATATATATATATATATATATAGAAAGGAATGATACAGTGAAATGGAGTTTTACTGTAAATTCTCAAGCTGGCAGTCACCAACTCGACAAACATACGAGCAAAACCCATCTCCCGAAGAGCATTTTCTTCTCACTATACTCATCTCGACGCAAACAACCCCGTTATTCATGGAGCAGCATATGAGGTGTGATATCGATCTGTGCGAGTTTCAGCAGCGAACATTTGTTAGCTTGGTGCCCTATGAGCTACGAGAATAGGCGACGTCGCATATGACTGCAGCATATGATATTAATGCGGGAACCGACAAAGGATTGCGCGGGTTATTTCTGAGCCGAAACATTACGTCGTCGACCACCAGCAGTGGACACCTGAACTCCGCGACCTTTGAGTCGAACGCTTCTGCTACGGCTCAAAGTTAGCGTACTGTTGCGATCGGGGATAGTGAGGTGGTCATCGATCTGTTAAAGGAATATATAGCCCAGTTGTGCTCATTTGAACCAGACGGACATCAGATGAGCAGACGCAAGCATATAAGTTATCAACGCGGAACCGACAAAGACAAGAGACCGGATCGGTTATTTCTGCCGTCATACAGCCAGTTACTCGTTCTCAGTGAACACTGATTTGCATCCCGCGACCTTTGTATTGAGCCAACGTTTAACATTAATAGTGCTCGTGAAGCGTAGCGACAGCATCAACATGAGGTGGTGCATCGACAGACGCTGAATACTTTATGTTCTGCAGCAGCTTTCGAATCCAGATGCAGAAAGTATTATCAGGTAGTCGCATTAGCGACGCAAGCATATGCCACACGAACCGACAAAGACAAGGAGACCGGAATGGCCATTTCTGTCGGTTCCACATTATTAACATATACACCGCCGCCATGCGACCGCCTGTGAGTACTTCTAGTCTGAGTTCCAGGGCACAACGGAACATAAATGTTCCTTTAGCAGATCGGTGAGCCACACACTATCATCATATTCCCCGATCGCAACCGACAAAGCAACGAGCCCGTGGCTCAATGGTAGAGCGTTCGACTCCAAATACCAAAGGTCGTGGGTTCGAATCCCAGGTGTTCCACACTTGGGATTGGGTATGACTGGCTGATGACGGCTAATAAGCCAGAAATGGCCATTCCGGTCTCCCTTGTCTTTGTCGGTTCCACATTATTAACATATGCTACACGTCGCTATGCGACCGCCTGTGAGTACTCTAGTCTGAGTTCCAGGGCACAACGGAACATAAATGTTCCTTTAGCAGATCGGTGAGCCACACACTATCATCATATTCCCGATCGCAACCGACAAAGCAACGAGCCCGTGGCTCAATGGTAGAGCGTTCGACTCAAATACCAAAGGTCGTGGGTTCGAATCCCAGGTGTTCCACACTTGGGATTGGGTATGACTGGCTGATGACGGCTAATAAGCCAGAAATGGCCATTCCGGTCTCCCTTGTCTTTGTCGGTTCCACATTATTAACATATGCTACACGTCGCTATGCGACTGCCTGTGAGTACTCTAGTCTGAGTTCCAGGGGCACAACGGAACATAAATGTTCCTTTAGCAGATCGGTGAGCCACACACTATCATCATATTCCCGATCGCAACCGACAAAGCAACGAGCCCGTGGCTCAATGGTAGAGCGTTCGACTCAAATACCAAAGGTCGCGGGGTTCGAATCCCAGGTGTTCCACACTTGGGATTGGGTATGACTGGCTGATGACGGCTAATAAGCCAGAAATGGCCATTCCGGTCTCCCTTGTCTTTGTCGGTTCCACATTATTAATATATATATATATATATATATATATATATATATATATATATATATATATATATATATATATATATTTACTATAACTAGCACTGACTGGTCCCATTAACACTTGTTGCTATAGCTTTCGAGCATATGTTTAAATACTTTTTGATGCGACCTTGTTTATGCTATGACGTTATTTACCAGCTGGCCTTTTTTTCGCAGCAGAAAAATATCTATTTTTTCATAAAACCGAGTAAAGTTGCATTTTTGGGGAATGCAACTTAGACAAGAGTAACTTAAGGGAACTTCCATTCACAATATATCGTACTAAGGCACCTGTTAAACAAGTATCTTATTAGAGACCGATTGTTCACCGGAAAAGGGCTTATTTTGGCGTAAGCATGCACGATCAAATTCGCCTTCATACGTGAAAACTTGTTAAATATCGACATGGTTCCGTCCCGTGTGTATTGCATGTTATGACTGACATGTCCAGAAAAGATTCCTTGCACATTTCGCCAATCGTTTACGGAGACGTGGTTGCATTTATGAAACATCCAAAATCTACAATATTTTACCCACAATCTAGGCAGAGTAAAGACCTATATCGGAACAACTCAAACCACAATCATGCCAGCTAGCTAGAGTGAATTCACTCAAATCTATGTGACACGCTGCGCAGTTAATGTTTTATGTGTGTCAACGCATGCTAAATTTCATCCGAGCCAATATTTTAAATCATTCTGCGCACTTTCTTTCATAACTCTGTCGTCCGCCCATAATTTCAACATTCCAGGGCCGCCTGCTGTTTACCCGCCAGGAGGCTTATAGGAACCTTTTTTCCGCCAATGCAAAACGTCTGCTTTATCATTTGAGAACGCTCCATATGGGCTGAGCAGTGACCAATCACGGTGCTTGACCTTCGTCGCCACAACAACTGAGCGAGAGGGGGTGGGAGAGTGGCCATAAATTTCTTCAGTGCAAACACACGTCCCTGGGCGTCTGCATATCACAAGGTCTGATTTGATTGAAAAAGCACACCTGACGACTCCGCATAATTCACTCCTCGGCTGCTCTAAGATCGGAACATTGTATGCTGCCGTTCTAAAACATGTTACATTCGCGAAACAGATAACACCCTAGGATGGTGCTCTTAGCTGGCTCTGCCAGATGACTTGCTATCAATCACGCCAGGCATATTGATAATGCTTAAGCTAGCCATGCTAAATTTATCGTAGCGGGATTCGCCCGCGCCGAAGGTAGCTTGGTTGCTTTTCCGCGGAGGTGAAAAGGAGGGCAATGAGGCTGATGATTGTGATGATGATGTTGCTAATGACGAAGCAGTTGGCGATGGAGATGTGGATGAGAGGGAGTATGAGGATGCTAATCGCGAGGTGGTTCCGAGGACAAGCCGGATGAATTTACTACCGAGGCCTTAAGTAGTAATGCACTTCCAGAGTACAAAAAAGGCTGATTAGTAGTGACAGTGGAATTCGGTTTGACGAAGTGCAGCGCATGTTTGTGTTTTCAGTCCCAGCTGGTAGTTAGGGTTATGATTGGCTGAATGAAGGCAGAATAAGCCCGAAACAGGTCTGTGTGAATCAACCTAAAATTTCTGTCAGCCCATTCTACGGTACATTTCCGATCTCTTGAAATATCCATCAAAATTCTGAAACGCGGTTTTGCTTAGAATAAAGTAATTCAGGGCGTATTATAATAGTTTTCATGCAACATAATATCAAAAAATTTAAATCGCGTCATTGTGCCCACTTTTAAACGAGCTACTTTCTAGCCATGTGCATAGGAAATACTTGGTACAAAATGGCTACTTAAGTAGTATACGGGTTTCTTATTTATTTTCAATGACTTTACAAGTTCAGATATGCTTTATAGAAAACATGCCCAAAAGTTTTCTTTCTTGCACTTATTTAGTAGCCAATTACAAATGCAAATTTTATACTTGACGAAAGAGTATCTTTCGATTTCAATAACGTTTCCAAATTGTTGAAAAATTTTGAATCTGTCCGGCCGTTACATCTTAATTCAAGGTTTCCGGACTATATGCCGTATGCCTTCTATCTAAGAAAAATACCGCATTTCTCTATGTTACGGGGAAAAGTTCACAAAGTTCTCATAACATTTTTCAAAAGATGTCAATCAGGTTGAATACTTTATAGGTAATATTAATAAAGCGACCGATAGGATGTACCATGAGTGAATATGTTACGGTCAATTTATCTTGAACGCTATTGGGTGAGCAGCAGTTTTCTTCCGATAAATTCTTATCAGCTCCGTATGGGTAGGAGTCGAGAGGGTCAATCGAGTAATGTTCATCTTTTCCTACAAGCGAACGGATGGATATCGAGATGGCGGGAAGGTGCGGAGGACAGCGTATAGATGACAGATTAACTAACCTTTAACCAGGGCCTGACTGTTTAAACTCAGCCAACATTTTCATTTAATTAGAGTTACGTTGAAGAAGGACGGATTTTACTCGTGAAGAGTAGCTCTCACATTTCCTCTTTGTTTGAAGTCTTTCGGCTACCACAATTGACCTTGATCCCACAACCCTCCTACATTCGCAGTCTTTATTCGAAGAATTCTTTCATCCACTGCGGCGGTAAAAACACAGTCATCGTTTCTGACAGTTTGAGGTTCCTTCAAAAATTTTAAAAAATCGCTGACTTTATAGTAAACGGCGTGAAAGAGTGATGTAGGAACCTGTCTTTGGAGAACTTTGTGGTAACTGTCAGCTGATTGGTTATAACGTTTAAAATCCACACTGGGTTCTGACGTAATCAAATTCCCGTGTTTTTTAAATTTGAGAGAGGGTAATACTGCTGGTTTAATCACCCCGTCAGTTGGAAAACCGTAAACAGTAATAAAAGTAGATTGCCTAACTCATAAAATGCTTGTATCAGAATTTTCGGTAGAAGCAGTGCAGACATTTTAAGGTTTCAGTTCTCTTTGTGGTACTGAATTGATGCAAAGAATGCTGTTTAATAAAAAAGAAACATTTAGAATATATCCCTTTGGAGAACGAAAAAGTTTGCTTTGTTTTCACGAGAATCAGATAAATGCAGTTTTTCGTGATTACACGGTTTTCGGAAAAACAAGGGCAGATTCAGTCTAAAAAATTAAATTTTGCAAATTTACGACTGTACTTTGTTTTACCACACCGATAATTTGCACGTTTAACGCGCATATATACGAGACGCGATGACACGCCGCCAGTTGTCGCTCTCATGGCGTACGTGAAGCCTGTCACAACAATGTCAGTCAGCAGTTGACAGAAGATTGACATTTTATCGCGAAATCTTAGTATATATTCAAACAATTCTCTTGTGGGTTTGAAATCTTAGTAATAAACTAAAAATTAAGCAACTATTTCGAAAAACGCTCCAATCGAAAGAATGAAGTGTTTGCTTTATTTTCAGCAGACCTTGTATCCCTACTTTTTAACGAAGTCGAAAATCCCAGTCAAAAGTTCTTAGTTTTTCCTTGATTTCACATTGAATGAAACCGTAAGTACGCAGATATTAGACAGCAAAACATCTGATTAGAGCACTTTTTATAACGGTAACTTATAATGGAAAGTAGTGTAACTAATACTAGGCATATATTTTTCCCAACTTTTATATTGGGCGTTTATTTTCCTTGGCAGCGAGTTTTCATGTTTTAGGGAGTCAACAAAAATGACCCAGAAAAACATATGCATTAGACAATGTCACTACTTCAGTAAATGCTTTTAAGAAATATCTTATTTTGAAGGTTTTACTAAACACATCCAACGGAATGTACATTTATGGGCAGTCGATTGAAGACAGAAAATCCTTAATAAATCACGACATTTTCAAAGACGATCTGAAAGTTATCGTAATAGAAAACCTGAAATAGTTATAAAGAAGTGTAACAATAGCAAAATCATATTTGTATACACAAAATGGTACGTTAACGATTGCGCCTGACGATTCTATTTAAATGTATGAGTCAGTAACCTGCCTGTGAACATGGCAGCTAATGAAATATTATACATCTGTGACGTTTCTATCGGTACAATTAAGCGAAAATCTGTTTTCCTTGGCAAAACGCATCTAAGAATATGTAAAAACGGAAAAGAAACTGCAAATTCTTCTGAAATGGTGTAAGAATATACATGCAGCGGCCATATGTTACGTTGCGCTTAATTTAGATGAATATGTATGCGTTTAACCCTGCAAAATGCTATTTTCAAAAGTAATTCTACTTTTATTTACTCATTTAGTTGAATGATCAGGCTTCCTATATATCTAAACCTTCAGTTTACTCAACTAGATCGAATTTTCACCTTTTCGTTATTTGTACCTTTTCCAAATATATTAGTATTTCTAGACAATATTATATTAATTTGTAAACCACTATAAGCCTTATTTTTTTCTATCAATCGATTTTTTATTTATTTAAAACTTTGGGGTTTGAAGCATGCGCTGATTTCACGTGACGGGCCGTAAATCATGAAATCCATGATTTCATGTGCTAGGACAGATATTGTATACTAATGGTTGTACACGGTTATGGGTATCCCCACCGAAAAGGTTTGGTAGGCTATGGTCATTCCATGCTCGTTTTTCACTGTGTCAGTTTTGTCTGCATGCAATTCAGTTGGCTTTGAGCTAACTTCCAAGGAGTTGAGACTTAAGTTTAAGCTTTGGGTTAAGTTGAAAGCTGTGCTCCGTGCAAATGGCAATCTTTAGGGCACGCTGGGAGCTAATGCAAGGTACCTTTCCTTTCCGTGTAAAATCCCTAACTCCAATTGCCCCCCTTTTTAATTAAGCACAAGGCCCCTGGAAAACGGCGTTTACCTTTTTCCGTGACGTACAGAACAGTGATGAAGGTGTATGAGATAGTTTACTCCAGATCACCCCTTATTGCATTTTTTTACTTTAAAGTTCGCGTGTCCACTACGTGACCTCTCACAGAATTTACGAAGGGAAGCTAATCACTCGCAAAATGGCAGTAACGAAGAGATCAAAACTTGGAAATAATTATAAACGACCTTAAATAGAAAACTAAAAAAGAATTATTAAAAGTACTGTAAATGCACAGAAAGCCTGTCCATGCGAAAACCAGGTACGCAAGTTAGCACACGTAGAATTAGGTCGTAAAATAATCCTTTTGTGTAGTTGGCATCTACATACTATTCAAGAATAAGCGCAATGAGCCCACAGCAAACAGCCTACGTTTTGAATTTACAGTGTGTGACCAATCCAATGCGAAGTTCGGAAATTTTTGAATGAGTGAAAATCAGTTGCAAACGAACACACATGCATGTACGAAAGTTTTAAACAATAATGCACAACCATATGCGAATTTACAACTTAAGGGCAATAGTAAAAGTAATGTTATTTCATTTAGAAATACCAACTTTTCAAAATAGATGGTATATTTCAATAACGCGCTAAATCACTGTAATAACGACCTTAAATTTGACTAGAAATTTTAGTTGAAATCTTAAACATAGTTTTTTGTGTACATCAAAAGAACTTTCCTTTCGTCAAATTTGTTTATTGATATATTTGATTTTGGATTACAATTTGTATTAAATCCTCTTTGAAATATTGGGAATAACTTAAAGATTTTCAGGGTTTTCAAGCGATTGGTAATACATTTAACTTCCTTTCTACGTGTTTACCAAAACCTTCAAATTAACATCTTTCTTAAATGTACTTACTGAATTAGTCAGTTTTGGATATTATTTCTAATGCAGATGGGCGTTTGTGTCATATTTGTAGATTCAACCAAACATGGAAACTAGTTGCAGAGAAATTCAGCCATTAATAAGTCTAAGGTAAACTAAAACACCTATTATAAAAAGGAACCTCAGTGAAAAGTGCTTAAATTATATATTAAGCAGAGGAATATATACGCAGGTTACCTTTTTTCCTAGGTTAATTCCAAGTAAACATGTGGAACTTTGACCGTTTTTGACTTCCCAGCAAATAAGTGATAAATTGTCTGCGGAAAATTAAGACCTCACCATTTGCTTTGTAATGGAGTTTTTCGCATGTACAAAAGAGTGGCCTAATACATGTGATAACTTTGAAACAATGTTGATCTTCTGACAATTGCATTCCTCAATAATGGATAAGCGGACAATATATTATATAAAACAGTATCATGTCGCATGCTTCCATTTTAACAAAGGTTGTTCTAGGCATCCAATTCTATATTTGGTCAGTAAAAAAATACTGGTAAGCGTGTTTATTACTTAATTTTATGCCAAAAACGTCAGATTTGTGCAAAAGAAATTAATTTTGAAAGCTCACTTTCTTTCTGGTCCCTGGAAATGAAAACGATTCGTTACACTTTTCTCCACTCGATTTTCATTAAATCAGGATCATCTTTTCCGGATTTAGGCTGGAAATTTTCTGGCAGCAAAACAAAAGATTTTATTCTGTGATATTAAACAGCCTAGGAAATTTATTGGATATCTGGCGACCTCCGATTCCACAAAAATCCTGCCTCGTCCCGTTCAATAAAGAAGATTAAACAGGTTTTGTTCTTTCTATGTATTTAGCAAAACCTTAAGAATAAGATGTTTTCATTTGACCCAATTATGAAAAACTCGGTGGCTTCCATATTATCCGAGCCAACGGTCCAGCCAACTGAGCAACGAGGTCCCAATGGAAGCTTGGAGTTTACTTTCACTTGGGTCAAGTTAAATATCCAGCTTACTGCATCGTTTAGAATTTACCAATTTGGATACAGAAAGCTGACTGCTCAAGCAAGATTTCCTCATCAATCAATCTAGAATCCACCAGATGTCTACCACGCAAACTTAATCTGTAGACGATTTTGGCAGCCTTGTATAATTCGTTTGACCAACTTGTGAAAAACTCGGTGGCATCGCTGTAATATGAAGATGCGTCCAAAATGGGAAGGTTTTAGTACAGCCAACGCTCTAGCCATCTGAGCTACTAGGGGCCCCCGGGAGCCATTAGTTTAATCATACTTGGGTCAAGTTACCGGCACAGCCTACTGCAACGTACGTACTCCATCGCCGAAGTGGTTTCAAATCACACCCAGGCCACCGTGTTATCAGAAAATTACGTCATCCGCAAATTGTGTTCTCGAAGAAAGGCATATTTTGGTTCAAAAATGTTTCCATTTCCGAAACATTTAGAAGCCGACTTGCCTTTGCAATTTTGTTCTGGATTTTTGAACTATAAGCCTTCTTCTATGCTATCAACAACGTGACATGTGGGATTAAAGATGCTGTAATGGATATGATACATGCTGTTTCCCTCATGAGGAGAATTAAGAAACGCACAGAGATGACTTAAGTGAAATACGCAACTGTTGGGTGGGTGAGTTTTAACCAAATATGATTAAACTCATGGCTTCTGGTGTTGTTTCGTAGTTCAGTTGGCCAGAGTGTTGACTGTTCTAAAGTCTTCCCTTGCTGTGTTGGCTTCGAATCCCAACGAGGCCACCAAGGTTTTCACAAGAAAGTCAAAGGATTTATTGAATTCTGCCAAGAATCTCTACTTATTAATTGTGCCTGGTAGATATCTGGTGGATTCTAGATTGATTGCTTAGGAAATCTTGCTTGAGCAGTCAGCTTTCTGTATCCGAATTAGCGGATTCCATACGTTGCAGGTGGCTGGGTGGGTAACTTGACCAAGTGTAATTAAATTCACGGCTCCCGGTTGGGCCTCATAGCTCAGTTGGCTAGAGCGTTGGCTTAACTAGCGTTGGTTCAAATCCCACCGAGGCCGCCGAAAGTTTCTCAAGTGGGTCAAACGAATTATCCAAGCCTGCCAAAATCATCTATTAATAAGATTTTTTTTAAAAAACCACAAAAGCTGGTCCTTGAACATTTTTTCTAATTTATATTGCCGTTTGTGTCATATTTTTAGGTTCACGCAAACACAGAAACTGACTGGAGTGAAAAATGAAAGTCCACAATGAAAGTTGTTTAATAATACGCCTAAGCGCATTAAAAAGCGCTTGAAGTAGGTATTGAGGTAACGAGCATATGTGTAATTTACCCTTTTCCGAGGTTAAGTCACAATAAATATACATACTTTTAACTAATTTTTGAGTTCCTTGAAAATAAGTGATACATTCTCCGTTTGCTTAAATGCCCCGTTCTAAGATTGAAAGTGCAATACTGTTCCAATATACACTAAAATTTCTCGAAACATACTAATCTTCTGCCCCATTACCTTCCTTAATCCCGGAACTATGTTATACAATAAAGTAGCATACCGCATGCTTCTATTTTAACAGAGGTTGTTATTGGCGTTTATCTCCACATTTTTGTACGTGATTTTTTACGGATAATATAACATAAATAATGAAAAAAACAAGTTTATTACTGCGTTTTGTGGCAGAAAACATAAGTTTGCCAATAATAATTATTAAAGCTCAATTCATTTCTTATTTTTGTGGAAAAATGCTATTCCTCCCATTTGCCTTCATCTTATTTTAAATGCATGAAGATTATATTTTCAGGTTAAAGAAGGGATTCATTTTAAACCTTTCGTTTATTGAACAACGCGCAAAAACTGAATTTTATGCTGCGGTATTACGTATTGTAGGAAACTCCTTGGATATTTAACAACCTCTAATTTCGCCTAAATTCTGAGTGTTTCCCATTCATATATAAGATTAAACATATTTGTTTTCAGGAAAAGGATTATAAGAAACCTCATCATCAAGACACATGTATCTCCACACTAAAAGTTGTTAATGAGTAATCCTAAGATGGGTTAAAACTTTCTCACATAAGCTACCTCTTATAAAGCGCGTTATTTAGGTATTTTGCAGATGTTTGTCTTCAATCGGCAGTATTTGCCAATAAAAAAAACATGTGAGGATGTCTAAACGAGGAAATTCCAGTAGAAGTTATTTTTGCGTTTTAAGGCAACAGAGAGCACCAATTAGCAAATTTCAATTTTTTAAATCGACAAAACATCTAAGTTGCTAAAAACAACCTGCTGGCTCGCACCTTGCTTTAAATAATTTATGTAGAAAAAATCTATTTTCCTTTTGCGACAAATGTCGTTTGGTAAAACACTTGATTTAAGATTGCTCTCTTAACATCGACAGTTCGACCGTCGTAGTCCGACGATGTCCACCGTATGCTCCATACGAAAGTGGAGCAGGGACGGTGACTTGCGCGTGATTTAGTTTAAAGTGATAGTAGACTTGCGCTGCATCTACCGCACTCTCTCCTCCTCCCCCACCTGAGCCCGGTTTCAAGACAGAGTCAAGAAGACCGGAGGCGGGAGAGGACGCAGGTGGCTGGCGCGGCTGGGTCCCCTAAGTCCTAGCCGCCCCTAGGCGTGCCACCATACCTCCATTTTCGGCATTTGTTATGGGAGCGCAACCCGAATAACGCCTGCGGTGCCCTAATGTGGCCCCCGTGTTGGTCCAACGCATCTACCACGTGGCCCGTTTAGGGGGCACTCTCATAACATAGTAAAACACGCACAGATGTGCAAAATTAGTTAAGAGTTGCCATTAATACAGGGAACCAATGAAATACGAGGTTATATAGAGTTCCGCTCAAATTTTCTACCATTTTCGACTGAACAGCTTATTGATAAAGATATCACGCAAACAAAAAGGCATTTTCCGGGTAGGCGAATGAATAAAGTGTTCAGCGTTTCAGTTGCCGATCGTCTCAGCTTTCATCATCACGTTTCATGAGTGAGCAGAATTATTGTATGCACAGTATGTGGCTCCATGAAATTGGCATTAGTCGGAATGACAATGGCTGGACCCTGCTCGTATTCCTCGGCTGATATACCCCCCTGCTGTCAGATCTTGATTGAGTTCAGCCCTGTAGATTGTTAGCAGGTCCCGCACAAGTGCTTGGTTTCTTCGAGACTCCGCGCAGGGTTTTCCTATGTGACCACACGGATCCACAAAGATGGCCTCTCATTTCGTCCGAAGTTAGACATGCGCACCTTTCCATGTAATGCGTTAGCGAAGTGGTTAGCATAGAACCCCAAGCCCTTACAGCGTCATGTTGCACCGCCTACCTATTGAGATAGGTTCAAATTTATTGACGACGTCAAAGACATGAACTAAGACATGACGATGCTCTCTTCAGGCGAATCATCGCTTTTCCTGGACTCCCTAGTCACTAGGATAGTCGATTTTATCAGCAGATTCCTACTGACAAATCAGCAGTAAATAGGATTACCGACGAGCGCACTTAAGGAATACTTACTAAGATGCCCAGTAAATGTCTAGTTTCTTTTGATAGCCAGCTGTAAAAACAAATAGATATCATTTCTAAGGGATCGTCTCTTTAACTTCTCTTAGTCATTGTCTTCCTGAGCATACAGTGAAATTTTGAAATAATGGATCAGATCAACAAGCTAGAACATTACGGCCGCAGCGCTGACGTCGTCGCCCCATCAGAAACCAATGTAGATACACACTAAAATGCTGTTTATCAAGCACAACCGTCCAATCAGCTCACGTTGGAGGTGTAAAAGACAGGTTCGCTTCGTTTTCTATGCGTCCTTCACAAGGGAAGACCCACTGGTAGCGTTTGAGGGAGCGTTTATCGAAATAACTCCTGGTTTGGAGAATAGACGAACTTCGGCAATTTCTTACTCGTTGACCAGAAGAGCAACCGCGTCCGTTGCTTGGCGCAAAGGTCTAGAAAAGGTTCTTCAGCAGACAATACCGTGGAGAAGCTTAGAACTGTAGAAAAGAAAACTCTTTTCCTCTAAGTCCCCTTCAAAAGGGATGTGGCAAGTGGGGTCCTGAGAAAATGCCTGGACCAAGCCACTTCACGAACCTTCCCAGCAGGGAGAGTTCGGATATAAGTCTCAACCAATCCGGTTTTACACGGAGAAGGTAAAGATAGGTTTCTAGCTCAGACCACCTCTATGTGCGTCTGATTATTTCCTTGGAGCAGGTTATATTGGTAGCACGGGTCGAGGCCTATGCAAAAGAATAAGGGAAACCCATATAAAGCATGGCTGATAAAAGGCGAAAATAAGAAGATAACCAGCGTTATGCTCGCAAACATTCGTGCTACCGCGGAGCGTGTGGACTCAAAAAAGCCTTACACCGACCACTAAAAACAGAAGCGATCGCGTCCAGGTTGAAAAGCCAGTCTTGTGTGCAAAAGTGAACCTCCCGCAATCTCCACGCTTTGCATGGTCAACGGTCGTTTAACTGAATGCACTTCGCCTAATCCCTCCATCCCTTAAACGGCTCCATTCAATTTTCGGTGTCGCCTAACACACCGTCTATTAGTCTCCCCCTCCCTCCTCTTCTTCACTATTCACAGGATGCATTTGGAGGAAAAGACAACACATTATTGATCACATGCTTTAACGTGTACCCTTTCGCATGCAAATGTGTCGGCCCTGACGTAAATGTATCGAAATAACGCATAGGCTCGAAAACCACCTGATATTTGTGAATCATTTTTATGGAAGTTTGCGCAACTCTAAAACCACAAAAAATTTCTCGTGAGTCTCGTCCTCCCTGGAGAAAGAAGTGTCGCGGTGAGGCATAGGCCTTCAGGAGCCAGTAATTAACGCCGGTGTTCCGCCCTGCGTCTGAGTCATCGCGCTGCGGACGGAAGACGGCCAAACACCCGAGGCGTTTGGCGTCACCGTCAACGCCACTTCGACCTGAAGACGCTTGGGGGCAGCCATTGCTCGTCTTCTGCTTTTCCCAGCTGGCAAAATCGCTGCGAGAAGTTTAACACAAAAAACAGGGAATTGTAAGGATTACTTAAATGGCCCCCTCAGCAGGAAATTCGAAGAGGAACTGCCAGGAAAATCAGATTTGTTTTAAGGGTTGAGTTAGGTAAGGGTTTAGGAAGCGTAAATGTTTTTCTTCCCTTGAATTCAGCAAAAGACCACCAGGTGTACGTACGGAAGAGTGTATCTTTTCTCTTGGCACGCATAGAAACAATCCCAACTCATGAAGGAAAACGAAAGTTTTTCCTTTCACCGATTTTTTTGCAATAAGAAGCAGTGAGAAAACGTAATAAACTAGCACGATTTAGTGGAAAATGATAATGCCACAACTTTGAACGCTGAATAGAGAAGGAAAAGAAGAAGAAGTAGATTAAACTGCCTACCATGATTTTGAGAATAAGTTGAAAAGGAAAGAGCAAAACGGCACATACGGTTGAGAGGAAAGAGAATTAAAACAAGAATTGGGTTAAAAATCATAATTAGAACCTGTCTTTTAGACTTACGGGAATAGTCAGTTATTTAGTCGCAAGAAGCGCATTGATACGACTCTGTCTGCGTACATCTTATTACCGCTTACAACTGGCAGGACAGAGACCCATTACAAAATAATAAAACGCCCTTTGACCATAAGACCTGGGTTAAAATGCAAGGTTATCTAGACCAATGGTTGTATATGACTGGCTGAGGAAAACTGGAGTTGGGCAGGACTGGTTAGTACACGTTGCTATGCAACCACCTGCAAGGGCTCTAGTCTGCGTTCCAGGAAACAACGGAACATAAAGGTTCCTTAAGCAGATCGGTGAGCCGCACACTATCATCATATTCCCGATCGCAACCGACGAAGCAGCGAACCAGGGGCTCAATGGTAGAGCGTTTGACTCAACTACCAAAGGTCGCGGGTTCGAATCCCAGTTGTTTTACACTTGGGATTGGGTATGACTGGCTGATGATGGCTAATAAGCCAGAAATGGCCATTCCGATCTCCCTTGTCTTTGTCGGTTCCACATTATCATATATACATATATATATGGAATGGAACCGACAAAGACAAGGAGACCGGAATGGCCATTTCTGGCTTATTAGCCGATCATCAGCCAGTCATACCCAATCCCAAAGTGTGGCACACCTGGGATTCGAACCCGCGACCTCTGGGTTTGGAGTCGAACGCTCTACCATTGAGCCACGGGACTCGTTGTTTTGTCGGTTGTGATCGAGAATATGATGATAGTGGGGGCCTCACCGATCTGCTTAAGGAAAGCATGCATGTTCCGTTATGCCCTGAGCTCGACTCAGAGCCCTCGCAGGTAGTCGCATAGCGACGTGTAGCATCGATGAGAATTGAACCGACAAAGACAAGGGAGACCAGAATGGCCATTTCTGGCTTATTAGCCGTCATCAGCCTGTCATACCCAATCCCAAGTGTGGCATACCCTGGGATTCGAACCCGCAACCTTTGGTATTTGAGTTGAACGCTCTACCATATAGCCACGGGCTCGTTGTTTTTGTCGGTTGTGATCGGGAATTTGATGATAGCGTGGAGTCATCACCGATCTGCTTAGGACATGCATGTTCCGTTGTGCCCCTGGAGCTCAGACTATAGCTCAGACATATATATATATATATATATATATATATATATATATATATATATATATATATATATATATATATATATATATATATATATAATATAACGAGATACATCATTTTGAAAATTTAATTTTTAAAATATTCAGCAAAAATGTCTTTTCATTTTACCGTAAATAAGATTGGACACACAAACTACATAACACCGGGAGATCACAGACGAATGGCCAAAAACTTCAATTTTCAATCCTTGAATGATTCGCTAAATTTGCATCAAATTTGACTTCCTTGTGAACCGTGCAAGAGTCATGCGCTAATAAACTCACTGTTGAATTTCAATTTAACCACGAGGCTTAATAATCGTTATAACATGGGTGAAAGAGACCAACCGATTTACACATCAGAAAATGTGCATGCGAAAGTAGACCAGAAAAATGATGGCTGGATATATATACAATGATAGCATGGTGTTCCCCGATCTAGTTAAGAAACATGTATTATCTCTTGTGACTTTCGATCTCTTGCAGGCAGACGCATAGCGACTTGTGACGTATGTTTTGTAGGGTTCATAGTCTTGATCATATTTGACAAATCAAAGTGCCCGTGATTCAATGGTAAGAGGTTACACTTAATTACCAAAGGTCACAGCTTCAAATTTCAGGTTATTCACACCAGAGATTAGGTAGGACTGGCTGATGACGGTTAATAAGCTTGAAATGGTTATTCTTGTCTCAATTGGCTTTGTCGGCTCTATTATTTCATGAATATATATAATTTTTGAGCAAATTTTGAGCACCCATCGTTCGTATCTCGGATGCCCGTCTCATATATACAACAAATGTAGTGGGTAGACGATGATATTGACGGCAATCCAAAATGTATCATCGTTATTAGCACTACACTTCACGTTTTTAACTACTCAGTCTGTCAGTTGATGCTATCAAAAGCAGAATCCTACCTCGATGGCTTATCACCATCATGATTCGCGCGCGCAACCCCTTCGCTAAAACGAAAAACTATTCATAAACAGCCTTAATCCTTTGGAGCAGTTAAACAACGCGTTTACTACGAAAGAACCTCGGAATTCAAATGCAGAGCTACCGTCCGTCTAACTACCCATGACCTTGCTTGTCATTACGTTAGACAGAGAGGACCACTTTCAGGACAGCGTGAAAACCCGTAATATAAGCGAAAATCTTAAACATATCAAAAACTAGATTAGACATAAACTGCACAGCGAGGCTATTTTTTCTCATCTAGCCTTTTCCAACCAAGCAGATGTCTTTGTCTCCCACACAGGTGTTTCGACGTGGGTCTCAAAATCTCCGGTGCCCCCTGCAATCACCTTTGCACTCACAGGGAAGGTCAGGGTGGAGCTTTTCATCCGCTGTCCTACAGCGGAGCAGAGATAAATGATATATTTTATATGCAACAAACGTGGGAAATATGCAGCATCCAGGTAGCTTCATCGGAGAACATAACGAGAGGTCGTTCAGTTCATAAAATATTAATAAAACTGTTACTGTTGCTGTTTCGCCAGCTGGCTCAACGAACACTCTCCTGCCGTGCGTCCATAGTCATGGGCCAGCTCGGCTCAAAATATCCGCTCCCTCTGCTGGACATTTAGAAGCCGCTGGTGTATGCTCATTCCCAGAGGACCCGACAATTCGACCTTCGTAATCCAACGATGTCGACCATACGTGGCGCAACGTGGTGATGCAGGAACGGTTACTTGCGCGATACTTAGTTTCAAGTGATAGTAGACTTGCACTGCATCTACTGCACGCCTCTTCCCTCACCCAGGTGTTAAGAAAGAGTCAAAAGACCGGAGGCGGGATCAGCCGCAGATAGCTGGCGCGGCCGGAGACGCTTCTGACCGGGCCGCTACACCTAATCAGATCCCACAGAGTGGCAGAGAACCATAATTGGCAACATTGGCTGGTGCGGCGTTAGTCTGCACTACGTGTGCCCATGTTTGGCACGAATCCTGCTCTCCTGCTTCCCCAAATAACGCCGGCCAGGCCCTGATGTGGCCTCCCGTATTGGTCCAGGGCATCTACCACGCTGCACGTTTAGAGGTGCACACACCGCTTAATACAACGACTATCCTGCAGCCACGAATGAACATACTACTTGCAATAATTAAGTAAGCTGACACCTCACTGCAGAAGTCCGCATCTTATTTGTACAACGATCCAAAGCCAACTGGCGCAGCAGACTCATAGAAAGCAGAGATCAATCGAATCTCTGCATGCAGTCTGGTGTAGCGCCTCTTATCACGTGCTCCACCGGGCCGCGAAGATATTGAGTCTCAAGCGCGTTTGCTTCTGGGTTGCTGCAGTCCTCCACATCCATTTGAAGAGCATTCTCACACAACCGTGCCCTCGAGGCACCGGTTGGTTGCTGTGACAACCATCAAGCTTGCTGGCGTCCATTTGCCATCCTGTACACCGTTATCTTATTTCACTGGTAGAACATCGCCTGAGCAGCACATGAGAGAAGGACTACTGCTGTCGAAGCTGTTGCTCAACCAGTCTTCCTGTTCCTCCTCTACCTCATCATTCCTGCGCACTGTTCGCTCCGTTCTCAAAAAGTTAGTTGTCTTTAGAAAGAGCAGAAAATCTGCCCAGCACTACGAAGTACGAATCAACGCGCCAAGCACCTTCGCTAGAAGCCTTGAAACCCTGAACTCGGGGTCAGAGCAGACAGACTTGACACATTTTACCACAGGAGCTTTAACCGTTCTGAGGGGAGATCTACGGACTCCAGTCTATGTCAATGGGGCCGAGCAGAGAGCATTGGCTAAGAATTGTGTTGGAGTATCGATGTGACGCCCGCCTTGTGAGGACGAGGTCTGCTGATTTTACCCTGATGCGAATATGCAGTTTCGTCATGAATATCAGACCCAGAGCCTCTCAGAGTCAGTCACCGAAAAATAAATATAGAGGCTGGACTCGGATTAAAGTTTGCTTGACGTCGCCAGCCAGGCAAAAAACGTGTAAAATAATTGTGCTGTTTTATAGAAACGTTAAAATGTCATACGTAGGACGAAATTCGTCAGTATTGAGGAAAAAATCAGATAACATAATAGCCTTTAAAAGTGGCGATATGTCCAATGTTTTTGATTTAAACCACCAACAATCTCCTGGGTTTTCTAAACAGTTAACATCTTTTACTTACTAAATGCTTTACTCCATGTATGCTGATAAATATGTTCACTGAGGGTTGACTTCCATTTCAGCGAAAAACTGTGGCAATCAAGCTCATCCTTCTTAAAATCGACCAAGAGTTAAGGTCAGCTTCAATTTCATTGCTAACTTGAGAGACAGGGTAGGGTTTGGAGGCGGCAGGTTGGCAAGATTTGTTTCTCACCTCAAATTTTACTTAACCGCATGAAACCCGACGTATCCACGAACATCTTTTCTTTCGCAGCTATCTAATGGCAGGCACATATTGACACAACACTCTGGGTAATTTATCGAAGTTTAAAGAAACAAATGTTCTAATTATATATGGTTCTTGAATGTGTTCTCCAGTTTAAGAGTACAATTTCGCTCTCACTCCAGGTGATCCTCTATATCCACAGGTTATCCTCAAGCAACATGCCCACCTAGAACACTCTAGTTAGCAATGGAAAGGTCATTTCAAAGGGTTTAATTTGGGCCCTTTAGAGTGGACTTAAACTAAGACTCGAAATTTCCCTGATAATGCCGGTCCCTTTTATTGTGCGCGAAGTGTTAAATATCGGTTTAAAGAGATGTCATTCCGCTAGATTAACAGAAAAACCGAAACTTTGTAAGTGCCATAAACGCACAACTAGAACGATGTTGACTAAAACAACATGCAGAAGTCGCGACTTCCCTTAAAAAATGGAGTGAACGTGCCCTACTGCTATGTAAAAGTCAAAATCGCCAGGGCTTTAAACGACAGACATCAACTCAGGGTCCTATAAATTGTTGCAGTGCATACCGCGAGACGCAATTCATACTGATCTTTCATGTAAATCATCGGAGGGGGTAACACCACCCCCAGCAGATCGCAGTTTCAGCCCTACCAAAAAGCTTTTAGTACCCCGATTATATGGTGTTGGTTGTAAACTCTCAGGAGACCCGTATTTCAAACACAAATTCTATTGCGGGTTGACATGAAAGAGATGTTGGTTAACTAATACAACTGGTAAACGCTGTCGTTGATAACGGAAGTAGAGCACCTAGAATGAATTCGAGTGTCAATGATCCACTTCCGTCTTGTGGAAAACCTTTTTATTTCAGCCTATCCTGTCATGAGAAGTTGGCAGTTTGTTTCACTCACAAAAAGGCTACGGACGAGGCGATAAAAAGCCACTAATCGTTAAGCTCGTAAAAGGTTTGGCAAGGGTCTCGGTTTTGGTTAGGGTTCACATTGTTCGACATGTTTCAGAGAATGCGGCTGTAGACCTCAGACACCTTCTCGCAAACGGCTATCTAATGCAAGCCTTGGAGGAATATTCAAAAATCTCAACTTTTCGCTTTCTCCATGGGCATTCTGCCAAGTACTTTTTGATCGAATTTTTATTGAACTCGCTCATTATTCTAAAAGCGGTAATATAAATAGTCATTGCATACTATCTAAAGGATTTCCGTCTAACTTTGTCCGACCAACTAGTGACGAAACCATATGAAAATACAGTGCGATTTCGTTTGTAAGAATAGGGGCTATAAACATTGCCCTTTTGCCAATTTTGATCGAGTTAATCTAAATGCTACATGTGATGAAGGCCCAACCTATTTTGCGATGGAATAATTGCCTCATTTATGTGTACATTCAATATATATATATATATATATATATATATATATATATATATATATA
>WEDG01002854.1:0-26554 GCA_017591395.1 Schistocephalus solidus | reverse complement strand
AGTTTACTGTCAACTTGCGACTACAGTCTCTTACTTCAGGGCTTTTAGCTTGGTTCATCTTTCGAAACGCTGAACGTTTTTGTCAAGAATTTTAATTTCAACATGAGCAGCATGTTTTTCAAGTTTTAGATGTTAGTTCAAATTTGATTACTATTTTGAAGTCCCCATGCGGTAGTGACGAGCTTATGAAACTAAATTATAACTTTTTATTATTTCCAATAACATGGCATTTTCTCATGTACCCATCAGTTGGACTATTTCACCAACCGCATAGGAATTTAGCTTCTCTCTCTTTATTTGAACTACAATAATAAGGTCATCTGTACACTACGTTAGTACTGTATTGAAGGAAGAAAAATCTGGCTGTAATTTAACGACTAATTCACCTGAGATTGTTCATGGTGCCGACAGTTGGAGTATTCGATCAGTATATATGAGCTTGTGATCTTCTGGTGTCATTTATCTTGTGTAACCGTTGTTATCCACGGTGAACGAGGACTTTTGTTAAAAAGTATTGTTAAACATTTTGAATTATAATTTCAAAATAAAGCGCATTTCTCTGTCAAAAAATTAAGAGACCTACTCATGCTCCTATCTCTTCTTCCCTTTGAAAAAAACCCTTTTGAAACATTTGACTACCACAAATCGGCAAAAATCAGCTCGCCTTCAATCTTAAAGTATACTGAATACGTGAACCCCTAGAAAATGCGTAGACAAATCAACTAGTTGTGATTCTTTTTAAAAAAAATACGACAGAATCCATCAAGGTTAAGAAAGTTCCGGTACCAGCGCTGCCGAATCTAACTTATGCATGTGGCTGGCATGATGACTAAACGAAAGCCGGAATGCTAGCAGTGCTTTCTTTCGTTATTTACGCTTGAACTTCCGGCTAGGCAGCGCTTTCGGCTTAAACGCCAGGCTTATATTTTCAGTGTTAGGACCCATTCTGAATTTTTTGATTGGCTACATCCGCTTACCGCCTGGACGACAACGAACCAGCTGGATGCGCAGGCTACGTGTCTGTGGCTAATGCTGGATTACACTCTTCTGTCCACTCTTGTCCTCAGCCTCGCGTACACCTAGCTCAAGTTGGTAATTTACTCACTGGAACTAGTGATTTTGGGATACGCGAGTTTTCAAACTTCTCATACTGCTATTAGTGTTGAAGGGGGTCAGCTGGGGAAGTCGAAGTCGAAGTCGAGGAGCAGGAAGCAGTACAGAAGGAAAAGATGCGATCACTGGAACACTAAGGTTTTTGTCCTGACGTTTCGGATTCTCACTTGAAACCATCATCACAGACTACTGAAGGTTCAAGTGATATATGTTGGGATACGTACGTTCTCAGATTACAGTCATCATGAGTAAAAGCAAGAACACTAGAAGACACCTATAGACATAAAGATAAACTATACTACTTGGGCGGTTAAAGTAGGCAGCGATTTCTTTGTTTGTGTCCTCCACACAAAGACTTGCGCAGTTTCTCGGTCAAAAATTAGCATGCCCTGGTGATCTAATCTGCCCAACGTGGATGAAAATGTTGAATGTCTGGATGATTGCAGTAAATGTGCCAGCAGTAGCCGTGTCACTCTGCATCGTAGGTTACGCAATTTCATCAATGATTATTCGTAATAAAACATCTTTCAAGGAGTTCTTACTTACGCTGTGCCTCCAGTTATTATGCGAATTTTAGAATCAACGTTAACTGGCAAGTTGAATCCCTGGTGTCAATTTAGAATTCTAATTTGACGCGAATGTTACTTTCAATGGAAACCTTTAAGTCCAAATGAAAATGGGCGCAAATTTTGGCACTCAACGGGATGAACCCTGTGCGCTGACCAACTTAGCGAAATTTTTGACACAAGCAAACTGACCAATTTCTGTCAGGCTAGGGTGGAGTACCTAAGGATGATCCATTACTTAGGTTTAGAACACTTACGTCACATGCAAACGATGTGGTTATTTGGTAAAGGCATTTTTGAAGGTCACGCAAACTAGCGTGTGAAGTTAGGATACTTCTATCAACTATGCGACGTATCCATCTTCCACGCACACGTCTTAATTTCACTATTCAATTGCAGCAGCCATGTCACTCGATTTTGGATAGCGGGGATAAAAAGTGGACACTCGGTCCATCAACCGCACTGGCGTTGTGAACACTGTGAAAACCAACATTGGTGGGTGAGAGTTCACTGATCGGTTACGGGACTCACACTTCTCGTGCTACTGTGAGGCTTACTCTGTAACTCAGTTAGCAGGTGCACAACGGATAGCATAATAGGCAGAAAAACATATCCAACCAAGTCAAGGGAGACTGGAATGACCACTTCTGGTTCATTAGCAGTCATCAGCCGGTCATACCCAACCACATGTGATACACTACCCAAAACTCGAACCTGCGACCTCTTGATTACATTCAAAATGCACTAAGCACTGAGGTACGGGCTCAATCGGTGAGTGCCTATCCATCCAGATTGTATGCACTAGAAGACCATATTCTGGCTAATCCCTGAGAAGTAACCTATTACTTATGAGGTCCAAAGTTGCATTGAGGCCAGCTTCCACCAGGCTGGTTATCGGAGAAAATTCTTTTCTATTGGAGTTCTCCATCAATAGATTAACTACCGAACTGTCATCAGGTAGAAATCCTTGATTTTGACTTTGTACTGACATAAACTACAAAATCATGAATAATGCTCTCAGTCCGCAGCTAACGCAACGTTCCTGTGGTTTTTCAGAATGACCGTGTCACGTAAAACGGCCCACAAACATGGTGTTCTTTCGTTTTCTGAATTAGCTTGTGGGAAGCCTCACGTAACATATGCGAAGGGCAGGCGGGAAATATGTCACGCCCCAAGACAGACAGGACCTGTAAAAATGGAAAAGTATAAATTTTCCGCTAGTCCCTCAGCGCAACATTTAAATAAACCCTGACAGTTAACCTTACATTTTTTGCGTTAAAATATACTACTGAAAAGCAATTGGGGCCCTTTATTTGCCTAGTTCAGGTTAATAATGCCGAGGTCTCAAAGAATGCACACATGGAACGAAAATACATCACAATTAGACTGCGGTGAACATTACAAAAAGCGTTATATAATTACAACATAGGGGGTGCTGGGGTAGCTTTTAGTGCTTGAAGAGACAAAATTTAAGATTTCAGGAAAACGTAGGTCCTCGATAACACACTAAATTGACTTAAATGTTGTGGAGGGAAAATCACCGACTGGAGGCTGGAAAGTTCAGTTGTGACTGCTAAATTCGTCGTCAGCTAGTCAGAATCGGATCCAAGTCTAGGTGACCTTGGATGCCAACGTTTTATCACTGATCCATAGCGCCCAGTGAACTGTCGGCTACGATCGGATTACGTGACACCTCCCTTTCTACATAATTACTATTCGATATGTGACTGAATGCAAGGTCTCCAAATCTGACTTCAAGATACAACCAGAAAAGCTTGCCCCGTAATCTGCTTATAAAACTCCCTTGCATCGTAGATTCAGAAAACTTTCATTTTCAATGAATAAAGTTTAATAAATAGTTCGTGGCGAGGGACATTTAAACGTGTATCTCAAAATAAATTACCGTTACAAGAATGGTTAAGGCTCTCACGCAAACATTTCTATTAAGGCGCTTGTCAACAATGCCTTACATACATTTTGCGTGATCCTGGTCGTATCAAATAACTTATGCTAATCAGATCTTTGCAATGTCATATGATTAAGTAAAAGAACTCTTTTCAAATTACTTGCCAACATGTATAAAAATTTAAGTTAAAAGTAACAAGCAGTCGTGACGCGACGATAATCACGTAGCACCAAGGTTACAGTTTATGCATCCTTTTCAAGGAAATAGACGGTAGATTTTCTGCCTCATGTAATGTTACTCAAAAGCCTGAAACGTATTTTGGTTTCGAAAAGGTCAGTGAAACAGTCTTATGCTACTTAATATCATGCCGCATAATCCCAAGACATCACAGTCACATCAGAATGCCAGCCTTCCGTCCACCTGCAAAAACAAAACTTGGTAAAATAGCTCCTGAAGTAGTGTGATTTTTTCACATTTATTTTCAATGTCATCATAAATTCAAATATAGTACGCATAGAGTTCTTTTACTCATTTCGCAGCAAATCAATTCCTCTTTTAATTGGAAACCTAAAAAAGATGGTTTAAAAAAACGTTTTTTAAGTCCCGAATTATTTAAAACCCAACATGCTGCTAGCCGTTAATTCAGGGCTTTCAAACTGCATGGAAGATATCTTTGGTCTCAATAAAAGAACATATTTCTCGAAGATAGCAGAAAGAAATAACATAACGCTCATATAATTTTGTAATAGATATAGAAACTGCTCTAGACCTTATAAACGACATAAGCCGATTGAAAAATACGATGATTTTGAATGCAAATTTCATGGTCTTAACAAAGTTTCCCAATAAGACACTTTTTTACATATGACCCAGTGACTCGGACGTGGAGACACAAGCAATCAGCGTGTGATGTATGACCGCCAGCAATGAACGCGAGATGTGCTCTTTGAAGTAGGTACGCGGCTGCATAACAACCGCATTCTATAAATACTGCACCTCTGGTGGCCTCATCTCTCTGATGATAAATTCAAGCGATATTTCGAACCGTCAGGCCAATGTCCTTCGTGCTTCAGCGATTGCATTTCGTTCTTGCGATCTGCGTCCTGAAACTGGCCACTTTGTTTATGTCACCAAATATACAAATTTTTAAGAATTAGCTATAAAAAGACAAAATTTGCTACAAATTAGTTTACATAAAAACTATAGGCTTTTCTGGCCGCATCGAAAACGAAGGGGAACATATTATGCTACTTAAGTAGCCATGTTTATAGAGTGCCATTTTTGGAGCGAACAGAAAGAATCCCGTTTAAAAGCCGGCATTTCAACGTGACAGAAAAAACCTTAGGATTATGCTGCTTGATATTTAATATTACGGCACTACTTAAATAATCATTTTCAAAGAGAAAAAACATTTTGGAATATTGGTTGTAATTGCATGAGCTAGCAAAACCTACTGTACCTGATTCCACTTTCCAGTAGCATAAAAAGACGGAATTTGCTACAAAATTAGGTCAAGCACGAATGTTTTAATGCACCTTTTGCATAAAAACTATAGGCTTTTCTGGCCGCACCGAAAACGAAGGGGAACATATCATGCTACTTAAGTAGCCATGTTTATAGAGTGCCATTTTTCGAGCGAACAGAAAGAATCCCGTTTAAAAGCCGGCATTTCAACGTGACAGAAAAACCTTAGGATTATGCTGCTTGATATTTAATATTACGGCACTACTTAAATAATCATTTTCGAAAAGAAAAACATTTTTGGAATATTGGTTGTAATTGCATGAGCTAGCAAACCTACTGTACCTGATTCCACTTTCATTTCCAGTAGCATAAAAAGACGGAATTTGCTACAAATTAGATCAAGCACGAATGTTTTAATGCACCTTTTGCATAAAAACTATAGGCTTTTCTGGCCGCACCGAAAACGAAGGGGAACATATCATGCTACTTAAGTAGCCATGTTTATAGAGTGCCATTTTTCGAGCGAACAGAAAGAATCCCGCTTAAAAGCCGGCATTTCAACGTGACAAAAAAACCTTAGGATTATGCTGCTTGATATTTAATATTACGGCACTGCTTAAATAATCATTTTTGAAAAGAAAAACATTCTGAATATTGGTTGTAATTGCATGAGCTAGCAAACCTACTGTACCTGATTCCACTTTCATTTCCAGCCCATAAGGGCAACCATAAACCGATCGGTATTGGCAATGAAATAGATTTGCAACCGATACAGGACAAGGATGCTGGATTATTTGCAATATTTAGCAACCAAGAAGCTGACTTCACACCGAGGTCAAAAAGCTTCCAATTTCCGCCTTCTATCCCAATGCGAAGAGAGAGTGGAAATGGTTATTTTCGCACGGTGCGTGCCACGTCCGCGTGATACGAGCATTGTGCGATAGCATCTTGCCTACTATCGAACCGGTCTCATTGATGACAGCGCTGCACACTGTACGTTCCTCGACAGTAACACACGAACTGGGAAAATACCCTTCAGAACAAACCTTTCTATCTTCAAATACTGCAACATAATGGCCTCATCTTCAGCAGATACCAGTCGGCAGGCGTGGCCACGGTAAAAGAAAAGCCCACATAAAACGTGTCACCTTGCATTAAATTCCAGGAAGGGTACTTAGTTCCATGTCCTCATCCTAACCCAAGCACAAACTCTTGCCCCACTCCTTAACGTAGTCTTAAACTTAGTCAAATCCTCATCCTTACCGTATCCTCAATCTTAGTCTCCTCGGAGCTTAGCGCGAGGGTACGTTAGTACGGGTGCCTACCGTCTGTAGTATAGACAAACCGATTGATTTACCACACTGACATCACACGTGCTAGGCAAAAGTCTAGCCACTCCTCGTTGGTTGAATTCGCGCTGCGAGGGTTTCGGCTCATCGGAAGGTTTCCCAGCGTCCTCCCTTTACTTCGCCATATATACTGCAGCTTCAATATTTAGCGGAACCAAATTGTTGAAGCATGTTCAAAGGCAGATAAACAATGTCAACAAAGACGTGGGACACTGGAATGGCCGGCTCCTATGTCCTTTTCGGCCTCGTTCGTCTGCCTTTACTGCTGTTAACCGCTGTGCGGCTGCTAGCGTAGCTTGAGAGTGAGCCCTAAGGCAAAATGAGACGAGCGTGTTCCGTTAACGATCGGTGAGATTTCATCAAAGAATATCTATAATCCTGAGCAAACTGGCAAGACAACGATCCCGTGGCCCAGTGGTTAGAGCGCTGGACTTCTGATCAATGGGTTGCGGGTTCGATCCTCAGGTGGGGCACCACCTGTGGTTGGGTATCACTGGCTGATGATGGCTAATAAGCCAGAAATAGCCATTCTGATCTCCTATATCGTTGCCGGTATCATTCATCTGTGTTTACTAGCTGTTGGCGGGGCTCGGGAGTGTGCCCCAAGGCAGAACGGGACGAGTGAATAGAGGCAGCTTTCGTTGATGGTTCATTAACGAAACATGTGGGTGGGCTTTTAGCCGTCTGTGCGATCAGTCATTCAGCAGACGACAGATTCTGTAAATTGGAACACTGTGTCAGTCTGGATTTAAAATGGAGGGGGTCAATTACGTGATAGGATCATACTCGAGCACATGAGAAATACTCATCATCTAATTAGTGCAGTATCACTTGATGACGTACTGCTTATCATTTTTACAGCTTTTCTGCGAATAATGCAAGGTGAATTTCTATGAGAGTAGGTGAGACAGCTTGATTTTTCCACTTTATTCAGTGTATTCCAAGGTTCTAGGCAGGGCCTTGAAAGGCACTGTACAAAAGTATGTTGTCTTTAAAGGGGCATTCGGTGTTCGATAACTGCTAATTTGAGAAGCCTTTTGACGTTCGCATGAGTGTTCATCACCGAGATTTATCCGTAGTGTTTGGTGATTATAATACAGTATGCTATTGAATTGTAGAGGGAAATCTAGGTCATGATTCAGGCCATATATTTGATCGTGAGTTGTCTTATGCAATCCTATCCCGCCAATTCATTCTTAATATTTTTAGACCACGTAATTTTCTGGAAAATAGACATCAGAATCAGCTTATGCCTGCCTTCTACAAAATTCAATTTTTACCCAACACGGAGCATCAAGTAAAATATGCAGGTCATTGAAGTAGTTCTTTGTCGAGTCTGATAAGCGGGATTGGTCAGAACGACGCTAATCTGACAGCTTGTGTGCTATTCCCTTTTAAAGTTGCGAAAGTGCTCATTAAAAGATTCAAAAGACGACTTGGTGAACATACGCGTTGCTTTCCATAACTTCTCTTCAGGCCAGTACAGTTATAGGGAAAAGTTGGAACGTAGTACAAATTTAAAACATGAAATCGATAATGTTCGTCCGTTTGACTGGGCTGTCTGAGAGGTGTGCATAGGGGGAGGATGATAAGAAACAGTGCGATAAGAAACAGGGAGACCTTGTGAGGTTAAAATGGATTAACGATCATAGACTAAGTTACAGTTTTGACACGGTAAACATGCTCGAACCTTAAAGAGCGAAGCATGCGTCCTCACAGGGAGTGCAAGTTTACTCAAAGCTGGAATGCCCGCGATTGGAGAAAAGCTCACACATTAACCGAGTTAGCTACCTACTTGCAGGGCATTTCCACGTTAATGCACCTTGCGATTCTTTTCAAATTTGGCAGTTTTCTGCAGCTGCTACACGCAGTCCCACCATGATCGTTGAAGGTCTCAAAAAATTACGAATCACCCATTTGAAGCCCCTGGAAAGCCGACAGCACTCGCAGAAACATTCTGTACAAACTCCAACCCCAGTTAGCGATTAGACGCGAATAAGTTTTGGAGGAATAGGAACGCGCTCTCTCACGCTCACCCCTGACGGCCACCGTGAAGCTAATTACGTCTCTCATAGGAACGATAAGTTAGCTCCAGAGGCAAAGGGGTTTGACGACTGTCACTGCAGGGAATGCATACCCTCCATTTTGATTGGTGCTCCACCCGGTTACCGCAGTCGCGTGCATAACTCTCAGACACTAGACGGGGCACTAAAACAGGCCCAACAGGGCAATAAATGCATTATGGCTTACAGGCCAATCAGCAAATGAGGCAGTAAAATTATTAGACTGTTCTAAAGGAACAGGGGTCGGCTTTTCAGCCAGGATGACGGGGTGTGGATAAAACGTTGTACTTAGGAAACTTTCGTGTCAACGCATAGGACGCCAACATGAAAGAGTTTGTGAAATACTCTAAGCTGTCCACTGTAGAGGTAGCAAATAAGTTGGAAGTTCACCATCTGGAAAAGGCGGGTTGGAACAATGTGTCCATTACGAAGACAGGCTCAGTATTTTGAACGTAATTTAACAGCTGAGAGCCTAATTGATGTTTCTCGCAGTTTTAGTCTGCTGGAAAGAATGGTAGTAGCTGGCCTACGTAAGAACAACATTAAGCACCTCCAGATATCATCCTGATGGACGATCTTATCTAGAAGGGTTTTGCCAGAAGCTTAGACTGAAAAAGGGGTTTTCTAGAATGCCCTCTTCGTTCACCATACCACACACCTCAGAAAATTTTAGGCGAGGTTAAAAAAGATAAATCTACCAGCCGTTGAAGTGAAAGTATCCATGGAAAAATGCACTGGAATACCAAGCAGAATTTCCTAGACAGCTAGTAGTTTCAAAACATATTCTTTCTTTTATTCATTTGGAGAAAACTACATCCTAGTCAAATTTATTACTTAAACAAAGGATATCTTTTGGTTTTTAAAAAGTTTCTGAATTGCTGAATAGTTTTGGTCACTACCGGTCGTTACACTTGAACTCAAGGTTTCCAACCTACATGGTGTATACATTCTGTTTAAGGAAAAATTGCACATTTCCCTATTTTATGAAGAAGAGGTCACACAGTTGTCATAAAATGTTGTAATGGATTTGAATCGGGTTACATAAATGGCACGCAACATTACTAGATTAACCGCTACCATATATTAGGGATAAATATTTCAAGGTCTTTCAAATGTCATTATTAGAAACTGCTTTTAAAACCTAAATACCCCTATCTTTAAGCTTAGAAATTAAAGAAGACATAATTTTCTATCAAACGAATACAAGAAATAAAATTTTTGTGTGTACTTTCTGTAAAATATATTCGAATTAGTAAGACCATAAAAATGAATGAGAAAATGCATACTACTTAAGTAACCATTTATTACGGAGTAAAATTTTTGCAGCGGTCAGAAAGAAGCTTGGGATTAGGCTGCACCATAATCAATACGAAAACCCCTTGGGGAGTGCGCAGACGAACGCTGTTTGCAACGCCAGTGTCGGTTAACAAGATGTCCGAGAAATTCTCGCGCAAAGTCTAAGTCGACGGGTAATAACTCGAATGGCAGTTATCAAGGAAGTATACCGCCAAAAGGCAACCATGTTCTATGAAGGCGAGCCCTTAACTTTCACTGGTATACTTGGTAGCATAGCAACCGCATACTCTAAACAATGCAACGCCCTGTGTAGGAATTACTTATATCTTATGTTGTTTCAGAGGATGGTGCCGAGTGTTACGCCAAAACGTCAGACGCATAAATTTTATGTTCCAGGGATCAAGTTTGTTTCTGCGCAGGCATATTATCTGTTCACAGAAGGAAATCGCGATCCCCTAACATGTGGGAATTATCCTGTGCGGGAACTCAAGCTGTTGGTTCAGACAGCAGTGGGCACTGGTGGTATCCGCAGATGATTTGACAGTGTAAGATCATGTCTAAGAGGGGGAGGAGAGTGTGTCCGGGTGATAGTATTTTCCCCATAAACGAGCCAAGGGTGCTAGATCAGGGCTCCCATAACATGGAGGAAGGAGGAGGGCGTGGTGGCACGTGTAGGTGCATGCTCACACCATGCTAGCCACCGGCGCCCCATCTCTTCTCGGGGATTCTCGACTGTGTCCCGACACCGGGGTACAGATAGGTGAGGGAACAGCCAGTGCGGTAGCTGCGGCGCAAGTCTACTCATCCACATACGCAATTCACCTTCTGTGCACCACCCACCTCTGTGGAGCACACTGTGGACCTCGCCAGAATCGACAGTCAAACTCTCGGGAGGGGGGGGGGAGGGCGCTGGTAGTGGGATTTGGTTGAAGGGCTGTGTACCCACCGCAAATGGTCCTGGTAAAGATTGAAAGGATACTCGGCCTGACACCGGCATGATTCGTTCTTCCTGATAATTGCATCTCAACCCCTGCCCCGTCCCATTGCCCGATCTCTAGCCCCCTTCCCCCCCCCCACCACCACCAAAAGTCTCACTTCCATAATTATATTAGCCCAAAAATTAAAAAACTCACATCTCCTCTCTCCAGATATGATTAATGATATGCTTCGAGAGAGGCATGAAATGGAAGTGAATTCTATCGACTCCATTTACAAGAAAAAGCATCCAAAAGGAAAACGCCAAGCGTCACGCGAATATAACTTCCTGTAAAAATAGCTTCATCATGAAAGAAATTATTTCAAAGTGCATGTCATCTTGACGCAAAATTCGATTTCCTGCGTCTCACAAACCGAGTGACTTGTGACAGCCAGGGTGATTGTCGGCACCGCTCTCATAGCGCTATTAAACACTTCATACTATAAAGCTAACTGAGTCATGCGATGCGCGGAATCGCATTTGAAATTATATTTAGAATTGCGTTTTCCAAAGCGCTCAATGTAAGCTTGAAAGTAGTCAGGCGAAGGAATTAAAAAGAGTCTGATTTGATCCGAAAAGCGCTGGCTTAGTGCACGTTGGCTTCATTAACAGCCCAGCACTCTATAGAGTTACATAATTAAACATTAACGAAGCCCATTCGAACGCATGATAAAGAAAACAAAATTGATTAAATTGTACATGTTTGGGATGGATCTGTTAGTAGCTTGATGATCAACACGCATTTCAATTCTCTCACACAGTTTTTGATGACAAAATTCAAGGACCATCACCTACAGGAGGCGTTCATGTTTATCTTGTACGTCCTGGTAACACATTGAACCAAACTCACTACTCGTTAGTGCTGAGGAGACCGTTGGAGGCAGTCAAAAACAGCAACCTGCATTTTGGCGATCGAAGAACTAGCTACTCCATCACAACAACGAGCCTGTCCACACAGCGTTCCAAACCAATCAGCTTTTGGCGAAGAGTCACATGAGCAAAGTTTCTCACCCTCCCATCTCACTTGCTTCCTTACTTTCCGGCTTCTTCGTATTTTCAAGTATACACAGTGGAAAACCCATTGGTACAAGAACATATATCATCTAGTGGATATCATTTTAAAGGAATTATTATATCCACGGCCGTAACTTAAAAAATAAACTTATAATTCTTGTTTTGGGCACCAATTGGTACACTAAGATTCATAAATTTACCAGCTTTATTGGATGCACACATTGCAAATTATGATTTGTGCTCGATCTGGCTCAGGGCTGGTGTGACGTATGCGAGAGTCAGCTGTGTAACACGATGACAGAAGGTGTCAAAGTCACGATCAGCTACACAAACGCTGAGTGGATGGGTCCAAAGTCTTCAAGTATGTATGTATTCACACGACAGTTTGACCGTCGATTTCGACTATGTCCACCGTATGCTCCACGGAAGGGTGATGCAAGGATGGTGACTTGCGCTGCATCTACCGCACTCTCTTCTCCTCTCCCACCTGATTCCGGTGGGAGAGGGCACAGGTGGCTGGCGCGGCCGGAGCCGCCCCTGGGCATACCACGACACCTGGCTCGAATCCCACGGAGTAAGAGTGCCATAAAGGCCCCATTAAGAAGAAGCCATTGCAGCTTGACTCTCAGTCCGCCAGTCAGCCACTCCACACGAAACACGCACTGGGCTGACCACGCGGCCCGTCAGTTGGCAACCTTCCAAGCCACGGCTTTTAGCGCACCGTGATAGATTCAAGTGCGTCAGATTGTTTATAGTGAGGAACATGTGTTGAGCTGTCGACCTCACTCTCTCCCCCACCCCCACCATCAGAACACCGTTTGAGCCTGTCAGTTGTCTGATTTGGTATTGGGTGCGGCTGCTTTGGACTCCGTCTACGTGTACTACGTACACGACCTGGCCCCAAAAACACAAGCACTAGGATTTCACACAACAGGGGGCTGAACGGCTTACATCTCACATGTGTGAGATAGCCAGAGGTCACGTTAGGAAGGAGCCATCACAGCCTGACTCTCAGACCACCACGACAGTTCGACCGTCGTAATCCGACGATGACCACCGTATGCTCATGGGAAAGTTGAGCAGGGAGGTGACTTGCGCGTGATTTAGTTTAAAGTGATAGTAGACTTGCGCTGCATCTACCGCACTCTCTCCTCCTCCCCACACCTGAGCCCGGTGTCAAGACAGAGTCAAGAAGACCGGAGGCGGAAGAGCACGCAGGTGGCTGGCGCGGCTGGGCCCCCTATGTCCTAGCCGCCCCTAGGCGTGCCACCACACCTCCATGTTCGGCATTTGTTATGGGAGCGTAACCCGAATAACGCCTGCCGTGCCCTAATTTGGCCCCCGTGTTGGTCCAACGCATCTACCACGTGGCCCGTTTAGGGGGCACAACAAGTGCGTAACACTCACTAATGTGGTAAGGATCTCACTCGATCCCATTTGTCCGCCCGCCAGTTACCTACCGGCGATAAACGAACGTTGTGTCATAGGACACAAACCATATCAGACCACCACACAACATCACACACACACACAGAAATAAGTGTACAGACGCATCGGCTTCCAGAAGCAAATATGCCTCAAATGGCCGGTAGAGGTTATGAATTGGCAATCATCTGCCAGGCCGACCTCTGCCAAGCTATCGGTAGCAGGAGATGTGGTTAGATATGCTGGTATTGTCCTGGGCCTTATTCGACCTTCATTCAACCAATCATAACCCTGCCCGCCATCCCGATAAACATGCGCCGACGCAGACGGTCCACAGCCGAGACCTAGCGGATGCGTTATAGACACTTTCCCAAATCGAACTTTCTCACTGCCTCGCCACCTGGCATTCGATGTAGCTGCAGGTCAGTATTTTTCGTACAGAAACGAACAACTACAGTACATGACCTAAGTCATTCAAGGTGTTATCACAATTTGATCGAGTAGTTAAGCGTAGACTTGATCATTTTTATGTTGATTGGTTGAGTGGGTTTGAAGTTCAGAAAGCCCTTTTTTAATAACAGTACATGTTAAATCTTATATACTGAAGGGAAACAGGCTGTATTTGGGCGTAATTGAAGGTTGCCGGATATCCAAAAATTTCCTATGCTATTTAGCATCATAGAACAAAAACTATAAAAACATTAATATAAGCAAGAAATATTTCAAAATGAATCCCTTCTATAACCGAAAAGTATGATTTCAATTCAATGAAAATCCGATGAAGGCACGTGCAAGAAATCGAATATATTTGCAGAACCAAAAAATTACTTCAGCTGTAAAAATTATATTTTTTTGCGAATTTCCGACGCTTTTTACCCCAAACACGGTTATTAACTTCTTAACTAGGTATTTTATTTCACTGCGCTGAAAATTGCAACCGTAAACTAAATACGTACAAGATACTGTAGAGATGAATGTCTAGAAAAACGTACGTAATGGGGAGATGGATGCACAGCAACACAGAAGATTAGCAGTTTTCGCAAAATCTTAGTATATATTCGGCTACTGGTGTGTATTTTCAATCTTTGAACGGGGTACTTAGGTATGAAAATACAACGAAAACGTTTCAATATAAAGCGAAAGGAAAGTTCTACCAGAAAAATAAAGAAAAGGAAAAAAAACTGAATTTATGGGCAATTGCTTGAAAACCCTGAAAATCGTGAAGTATTCACCGGTATTTCAAGGGCGATCGGACACTAGTTGTAATCCAATGTCAAGAATACCAGTAAATAAATTTGGCAAAAATAAAGTTCTTTTAATATACGCAAAAATATGTGTTTACGTATTCACTTGAAAATTATTAGGTTTATTAGTCACAAATATAGTAAATAACACTTTTGTGCAATATGCTTCCTATTTCAATAAGTTGGTATTTCTAACAAGGCAATAGTAATTTAACTACGTCCTTTCATCTACGAATGCTCATAGGGTTGTTCATGATTATTTCAAAGCTTTCGTACTTGCGTAGGTGCGGCTTTGCAACTGAGTATCTATCATTCGAAACAATCGTCACTTTTCACAAATTGTACCTCTGAACTGCCTTCTAGAGCCGAACGAAATCGAATTTAATGACAGAGAGCATCAACAGGCGATCATCTCGTCGATAGAAGAAAAAGGCGAGTTTCAGGAATTCATGCGGAAGACGCACTCGATGTTTCAGATTTTTTCCCTTCACTTCATCATCAGTGACTGCCATTTTTAATGATTATAGAGGCACAATATGTGCAGTATTTATCGGGCGCTTTGGCATTAATCCTCGCTGGGTGTCGTAGCTGATGCGATGATTGCTAGTAGCTTCGTACCCGAGTCGTGTATCGGCGTCAGCTCATCACCGATATTGATTCTTGGCGTGAAGATTACTCGGCCATTTTGTTCGCTGTCTTCGTGACTGATAGTCACTCGCGCTATTTCCGCATGCTAGTACTTTGGCCCAAAGAAAATCGCAGCACAGCATACGGAGGCGGGAGGTCATTACGCTTGCTAATTGGATGTGGACCTGAAAATCATGACTTAGGCAGCTTGTGACGCACGTGGTTATGAACTCCTGCAAGAATTTTTGGGCTCATTAAAGTTGAAGGAGATCATCTGATAGGCTGCGTTCTGCCGACATATGATAGAGGCCGTTTATGGACTGCCAGCCCTATGAGCGTTGTGCTTGTTGGTGATGGTCTCCTTCTGCCTGTGGTAACTCGGCTGCATATGTAATCCGAGCCCGAGAAAATCACGGTAGGATAAGCACCGTGGCTTGCAAGGTTGTCGACTGACAACTACACTCAGGCCTCGCAGTCAGTCCAGTATGTGTTGTGTGGAGTGGCCGAATGGCGGTGTGAGCAGCAGGCCGAACTGTCTTCTTATTAACACGACCTCTAGCATTCACATCTGTCAAATGTGAGCTGCTCAATCCTTTTTGTGTGAAATATTGGGGTTTATGTTTGGAGGATTAGGTCATGTACGTGGTACGCGTAGATGAGGTCATACGATACACCAGCACCTGCGCCCACTCCCCGCACCAGTCAACTGACTAGCTCAGACAGGGGCTGGTACCTGGGAATAGGAATAAAGAGCGAGTTTGATGGCTCAGCGCACGTTCCCGCACTATAAACAATTTAACGCGCTTGAAATTATCCCGGTGCACTAACAACCGTAGCTTGGAAGGTTGCCAACTGACTGGACACCACGGACCGCGCGGACAGCCCAGTGCGTGTTTGTGTGAGGTAACTGACTGGCGGACGGAGAGTCGGGTTGCAATGGCTCCTTCTATATGTGGCCTTTATTGCACTCCCACAACTTGGGCTCCACGCCGTGACAGCATCAGCGGATTGACATACTCGGTCAGTCGACTGCTGGGGATTCCATCAACCTGCGTAGTCCTCAGTTTAATAAATCTTACGCGCTTGAATCTATCAGAGCGAGCTAAAAGTCGTGGCCCCGAAGTTTTCCAAAGGACGGGATAACATCCTACCCATGGCCAGTATTGTGTGTATAAATGAAAACAGTGCTGTCGGGTATATGCGACTACATCGGCGTGGTGGGTCTGTGGCAGTCCACTCACGCGATCAGCGCCACTGTCGCTGACTCATGTTGCCTTTGCCTACCAAACCTTCGCACGCTTGCGTGGCAACTTCTGCCCACGTGCGTGAGTAGATCTCAGGCTTGCGATGCCGTGCCACCGATCGATAATTACGTCTTCATCGATTGGTTGCAGCCACCCAGACCTCGTATGTAGACGAACAATTAACTAACTGACACAGCTGTGCCCCCTAAACGGGCCACGTGGTAGATGCGTTGGACCAACACGGGGGCCACATTAGGGCACGGCAGGCGTTATTCGGGTTGCGCTCCCATAACAAATGCCGAACATGGAAGTGTGGTGGCACGCCTAGGTGCGGCTTGGGCTTAGGGGTTCCAGCCGCACCAGCCACCTGCGTCCTCTCCCGCCTCCGGTCTTTATAACTCTGTCTTGACACCGGGCTCAGGTGTGGGAGGAGGAGAGAGTGCGGTAGATGCAGCGCAAGTCTGCTATCACTTTAAACTAAATCACGCGCAAGTCATCGTCCCTGCTCCACTTTCCTATGGAGCATACGGTGGACATCGTCGGACTACGTCGGTCGAACTTTCAGCTGACACAGCTAGCGGCAACTGCATGCACAGCCACTTTTAAGCTCCCTGTCTCAGTAAAAGGCTAATCCAATCTAATCAGTCTTCCATAACTTCTGATTGGGGAAACCTTCGTCTTGTCGGTCGTACAACTACGACGAGTAATTCACCAATCTATTTACGCTAAGTAATTTGTCTGTACCGTTGTGCCTTAGAGTTTCCTACTGTACTCTCAAATATACTCGCATAGCCAGAGGCAAGCGAAGCTGAATAAATGTCGCTAAGATAAACGCGAATGGGACTAATGGTTCTGGTTTCGAAACGGGCGTCAGATAGCCGCACCCAAACCTCAGGCTTAGAGAAGTTATTATTTGTTGCCGGACTTTTTATTTGTGGAAAGTTGGACTAATAATTTTGCAAGCGGGAGTATTAAACAGTTGTGTGACTGCTTTTGGGGCTTCGAAATGATCTCCCGTTGACACTATGGGTGAGCCTGGTTTACGCGGAAACTTGATTAGTGAACCAGTCATCCAACTTCATTGATATTCCCGGTACCAGGCAGGATGAGGGCACGCCGGATTGACGATCGGGGTCTTCGTCGTAACTCGCGTTAGCCTCCCGAATTAATGGTGGGGTAAGGTGGGGTAATGAGTAAGATTAGGGCTACACTTCATGTTTGGCAATAATTATCCTCAATTAAATTTAGCGGAAGACCAGTCGTATTACGTGTGGGGCTTTCCTATTCTCGTCGTCTGTCAGGTGAGCATATGAGCTATTCCGATCGGCATAGATGGCTTATCAACTGCAACACGTCTTTGAATAGCACAAAATTTGTTGGTACCAATAAATCCGGCTGCATACACCTGTTTTAAATTCATGCCCGGGCAAAAATGCTTCAAATAATTTTCACAGTCTTCTTTATGTTTGCCAGTATTGATTCCATTTATAAACATTTCTGCTAATCTGAGAAGTTTGCAAGTTAAATTCCGACGTGCAAAATGTCTTGATCTGCTACATAGGTGACCCCTTTACCTGCGTTTAACTGAATCTTCACTTGATGAGCAAACCAACAAGGCGAAAAGAGTCCTTGGCGGATGGACGCTTCCAAGTTATTCTGGCGTCATGACGAAAAGTGGGAGCCCTATCAAAGCAGCAGTCTCCTCCATAACAGCAACAGCCACTTGTTCCATAGATATTGTCGTTTCCAGACAATCGAGGCTCGCATCGGAGTCCGGGTAAGGCAGTTTAGGTCAGTGACCGGTTTGAAGACACACACTGCATCGTTTTCTCAGGCAGACACTTGGGTTAACTAGTGCACGAAAACGGGTCGGGAGGCGTCTGCGGCTTCAGCTGTCTAGACAGGCTCTGGCCGACAATGGTTGCTTGTCCGACAACTGAATAAGGACATGTATGAATAAGTATGCCCTGTGCATTTAGCGAAAAGCCGCCCGATGGCCTGCGGTCTCCAGAATGACCATTGATCGCCTTTGAACAGTACCTTAGTACTTGGGGCAGGCAAAAGCAGAATAACGAGAGACATGATGGAAGCCTGGCAATCCGAATTTAGTTTGGTCAGGCTTAGGGGGCAAGCAGAAAACATCCACGCACGAGAAGCGAAACAAATGACTGTATTTTTTAATCTTCTTGAAAATTAATGGATATCTTAGAGTAGATCAGTCTATTTGAAGGGTTTAATTGGCGTAGACTGAAAATTTATATGAATATTTGAGCCGACTTCTATCAATATCAGTTAAATAACCGCGTAATATTAAACTGCCAACAGGCAGTCAATTATATATTTTGGGGTTACAGAAGGAACCATATCGAAAAAAACAGGTTAAACGCTCAGACAGTGCTTCACCGGTATTCTACCCTTGTCTTAACACATTTGCGAGGGGTTCAGCTCATCCATGCGTCCTCCAACATTCTCCAGGTGCTTTCTGGTAGCTACTCCAATTTACAAATTGCTGCTTTTTAATTTCCTCAGAATTAAATCGCTAACTTAGACGTCTTTATTTTAAGAAGAATAATTTTCCTGGTGAAAATTAATGGATATCTTAGAGTAGATCAGTCTATTTGAAGGGTTTAATTTGCGTAGACTGAAAATTTATATGAATATGTGAGCCGACTTCTATCAATATCAGTTAAATAACCGCGTAATATTAAACTGCCAACAGGCAGTCAATTATATCTTTTGGGGTTACAGATGGAACCATATCGAAAAAAAACAGGTTAAACGCTCAGACAGTGCTTTGCCGGTATTCTACCCCTGTCTTAACACATTTGCGAGGGGTTCAGCTCATCCATGCGTCCTCCAACATTCTCCAGGTGCTTTCTGGTAGCTACTCCAATTTACAAATTGCTGCTTTTTAATTTCCTCAGAATTAAATCGCTAACTTAGACGTCTTTATTTTAAGAAGAATAATTTTCCTGGTGAAAAAATGTGCTTTTGGCCAATAACGCTGAGGTTAAGGCCGCTGAGTACATTTCAAACCGGATATATCAGAGAACTATGGCTATGTGATAAAGGCTACACGACGACAATGCAATTCTCTAACGCGGAATTTTTAGCGTCATATTATCACAGAGTCAACTCCTTTTATTGATATCTAATCCCCTTCTAGTAGTTAATTCTATGTGATATTTGGTGCCTATTACAGGTAACCAAACGACGTCTTTAAAACAAGAGCAGAATAACGCAAATAAACTGAAATATCGTAGTTCACAATCAATTTGAATAAACCCTTGCACTTTCGGATAACTTGATACTCCATAAAATTTTGTAAATCGATATTTAATTTGAAAAAAATCATCCAAGCAACTTGCCTGCAGAGATAAAAAACATAAAAAAACACACCGTAATGTCTAAGATCAAGCGGACGTGGACAGAGATCAGAAAGGTATGGGAACCTTAGTCAGCCATTCTTTGTGATTACTGTGCAAAACATTTTTGGCGCCTTTTCTGTAGTTTTGAAGCACTGCTTGCGGCGTGGCTGCTGCCCTCGCTATTGCTGTGACAACAGTCAGATTTGACGAAGTGGAAAGTACTTGCGCGCAAAAAGGAATTATTTTTAATCGAAATCTCCTTCTTCACAGATTAAGGAAAGTTACAGCTTTTTGTAGTCAGAGAGGATATCGAGAAAGAAAACTCTGTGGCCTTCCAGGCCTCCGAGATAAGGGAGGATAAGACAGTGCCTGAACGACTGTCAGTTCGAACCAACAGATATGTCACTCCGGTTGTCCGCAATCCGTACCAGAAACATCATTTGTGCTTCATTTTTGAGAAGTTTCAGTTTGACAGTCATTTAAACGTCGGGGGGAGAGTTTATTTCCCAACCTAACCTGTTTAAATATTTGTGCCTCAATGATATCTAGGTAGCCCAGAAGTTGTGCATGGAGCTTTTCATGGCCGAGAGTTTTTAGGGATAGTACCCTCTTTGAATTGACTTAATAATGTTTTTATTGCATTGGAGCACACAAGATAACCTTATGATATTCGAGACCATTTGCGCCAACGTCTCCGTAAGGTACACGCTGTTCACACTAGCATTCTATAGAGTTTTTCAGTGTTGATTGACACACCCTTTTTCTGAAGGCTGCCTTCTTTGGTTTAGAAATGATAGCATTCTAACTAAGAAGCAAATGTTAATGTTGAAAAAATGACTTTCAGATAGAAGTAACTAAATCAAGCTTGCATATGACGGCTCAGTAGCAGGGAAATACAGCAGCATAATTCCAAGATAATACAGCCACATTTGCATGCCGGCTTTTGAATGAGTTTCTTTCCGGCCGCCTGCAAGTAGTACACTCTGCAACAATTGACTACTTATATAGTAGTCTAGTAGTAGTATTATTATACGATTTCCTCCTAACAAACTAGATAACTATATGATTTTCCTTAGACGAAGTTGATAAAGCACGTAGATTGCGAACCCTGAATGCAAGTTTAAAGGCAGGTTGGGTTCAAAATTATTTGGGAAATGATAACGTTTCAAAAAAACTAAATACTATCTTCTCTTCAATTAGAAAATTGGAAAAAAAGATGGGATTTCTCGCCGAATATAGGCAAGAAATAATATTTATTCGCATTATTTCCCAAAAATAACTGAATTAAGGGAAGCATGAGAAATCATTGGAAAACAGTCATAATACTAAAGAAGTCATTTTTCTGGGCTGGAATTTGTGTATTTACAAACCAGCAGTAACGAGCTTGCAAAGCAACTACTATCGGACGGCAACCTTATTCGAAGACACGCATGATAGAAGTGTCCTGCGTGTCTGCACGCCCTGCTGGGAGCCAATCAACGAACGAAATTCTCCTACCAAGATGTGGCTGATTGGCCGGAAGCATGCTGGCTGTAGTTATTTTTCTTTATTTAATCCATTTGAAACGTAACCGACATTTCATGAAGAAGAATTTGGCTCAAAGATATTTTATTAAAAATTCCTAGGGAATCTTTGCGTTAACATCTATATCGCTCTGTGGCTGTTGAGTGTCGCTAGCAGAGACCCGATATTCGCTCGCGTGAAAGGGTATTAATAGAATCAAGTGCATTCTGGCACTTAAAAATTGGACTTTCCATCTGCAAAACCGGATGGTAAAAATCGCATCCACTTCCAAAAGCAACCGCTAATTCGATCTAAAATGCTAAATTGCAAACGGAGAAAAGCTCGGTTAACAATTTTTATGGCACCGAAAGTTAGTATTCGTAAAACAGTGTACAGGGAGTAAATGCGACTAGAAATAAATCTAAAACATTTTTTCATGGTCCCTTGAGGACTGTAACTCCCTAGTAATTTACTCAGGATCAAAAACAGGTTAAGAATGAGCAGGATAGATCCAAATGTTGAGCAATAAAAAAAGATGATAAGTTTATTTGCGTGCACAGAAAAAAAGCCGAATTAGATTCGTACTAAGCCTATTCCCGTGGGAGATTTTCCAATCTTACCTCTACGCATACTAAGAAAAGGAATCAAGTTATTTGGTTTTCAACTGGAAGGGCCATGGAAACGTTACTTTGAAATCGGAACGTCACTAGATAATGTCTTTCATGCATTACTGTGTATGCTATTCACAAGCTTAATTCAGAAAGAGCGTATATTTCTTAGAGACGATTTTAGTAGAAAAATATATCACGAAGCCGGCCAAGGTGAGCGTTTTTTGGAAAGCATTCCAACCAAAACCTCCGGTACCGATTAAAATTTAATTAATGCTTCTACTGAGGTTTTGACTGGCCAGGAAATACACTGGCGGTTGACAGTGCCTAGCTTCCTCACTAAAAGAGTATATATTGACGGGAAATGAATGCCAAGATCTTCCGAGATAATGTTTCTGTTCTGCGCTCAAGAGCAGAATGATACTAATGACGTCTAGGATTCCAGTTACTCGAGACAACGAACCATTTTCAATTCTGCTAACAGCTCGAACCTTAAGCCTACCAGTCGAAAATTTAAAGGAAACTTCGAGTGCAAAGGAGCCTACGGTCAGGCTTAATTACTCCATAGATCAAATAATTAAACACGCACTAACTGTTTCCCTGTGTGAAGTATTGACCCTTTTTTAAATGCGTGAGTACAAGCAACTAAGTACTTATCTGTCGCGTTTAGAAGTATTTCTCATTATCCTCTGCATTCAGTATGCAGCGGATACTAAATGATTGCCGCAATGCTGACATCGTAACCACAACTACCCTCAGCTGATTGGTCGCCGACAGTGACTAATCACAGGATTCTGGCCAATCTATAAGCTTGTCTTCGTTGATTGGCTCCCAGCAGGGCGTGCAGACACGCACGACGCTTCTATCCTGCGTGTCTTCGAATAAGGTTGCCGTCCGATAGTAGTTGCTTTGCAAGCTCGTTACTTGCGCGGCCGCAGCGCCCGACTTCGCGTGCCAGACACGACCTGCTTTACACCATATGAACAAGGTTCTTATAAGGAGGTCTCGCAAATGACCTAATGACATGTTTAAAATATCCTGAAACTGAATCAACTCACCAAAAAGACCCTAAAACGTTTTCTTTAATTATCGATTGCGACAGCGGACTCACTCAAGCTTTTATTTTACAAATTTTCTTTCAGCGTTTGCGATAGGATTCAAATTAAAAAATCAAAGTAACCATTTGATATTTTGTCATGAGAAAAATAACATTTACATATTTATTCTGCTGAGGGCTTCGTGAGCTAACAGAAAGCCGATGGCTCTTTCGTCTTGTCTTGTGACACTTCGCAGTGAAAGGAATCATGTGGAAAAGATCCATTTTTACGCAGACGTACCATTTTCCTTAATAAAATGGCTGTGCGTTGTAATATAAACTAACATTAATCTGAGCCGGAAACATTTTCTATACATATATTCAGAGAACAAACAGTTTGGTTTTGCGTTCACAAAATTCAGGTAAATGCAGGTATAAAAACCGCATTGTTTTCGGGAAAACAAACACAGATTTGGTTCAGAAAATTCAGTTTTGCAAATACGTTGACGCGGTTCTATTACAAAACGCCGTAATAAACTTGTTTGACTGTACTTTGTTTGACCACACCGATAATTGGGCCCTTAAAAACGCATATATATATATATATATATATATATATATATATATATATATGATAGTATGGGGCTCACCGATCTGCTTAAGGAACATGCATGTTCCGTTGTGCCCTGGAGCTCAGACTAGAGCCCTCGCAGGCAGTCGCATAGCGACGTGTAGCATATGATAGAATGGAACCGACAAAGACAAGGGAGACCGGAATGGCCATTTCTGGCTTATTAGCCGTCATCAGCCAGTCATACCCAATCCCAAGTGTGGCACACCTGGGATTCGAACCCGCGAATTTCGGTATTTGAGTCGAACGCTCTACCATTGAGCCACGGGCTCGTTGTTTTGTCGGTTGTGATCGGGAATATGATGATAGTATGGGGCTCACCGATCTGCTTAAGGAACATGCATGTTCCGTTGTGCCCTGGAGCTCAGACTAGAGCCCTCGCAGGCGGTCGCATAGCGACGTGTAGCATATGATAGAATGGAACCGACAAAGACAAAGGGAGACCGGAATGGCCATTTCTGGCTTATTAGCCGTCATCAGCCAGTCATACCCAATCCCAAGTGTGGCACCTGGGATTCGAACCCGCGACCTTTGGTATTTGAGTCGAACGCTCTACCATTTGAGCCACGGGCTCGTTGTTTTGTCGGTTGTGATCGGGAATATGATGATAGTATGGGGCTCACCGATCTGCTTAAGGAACATGCATGTTCCGTTGTGCCCTGGAGCTCAGACTAGAGCCCTCGCAGGCGGTCGCATAGCGACGTGTAGCATATGATAGAATGGAACCGACAAAGACAAAGGGGAGACCGGAATGGCCATTTCTGGCTTATTAGCCGTCATCAGCCAGTCATACCCAATCCCAAGTGTGGCACACCTGGGATTCGAACCCGCGACCTTTGGTATTTGAGTCGAACGCTCTACCATTTGAGCCACGGGCTCGTTGTTTTTGTCGGTTGTGATCGGGAATATGATGATAGTATGGGGCTCACCGATCTGCTTAAGGAACATGCATGTTCCGTTGTGCCCTGGAGCTCAGACTAGAGCCCTCGCAGGCGGTCGCATAGCGACGTGTAGCATATGATAGAATGGGAACCGACAAAGACAAGGGGAGACCGGAATGGCCATTTCTGGCTTATTAGCCGTCATCAGCCAGTCATACCCAATCCCAAGTGTGGCACACCTGGGATTCGAACCCGCGACCTTTGGTATTTGAGTCGAACGCTCTACCATTTTGAGCCACGGGCTCGTTGTTTTGTCGGTTGTGATCGGGAATATGATGATAGTATGGGGCTCACCGATCTGCTTAAGGAACATGCATGTTCCGTTGTGCCCTGGAGCTCAGACTAGAGCCCTCGCGGTGCGGTCGCATGGCGACGTGGCATATGATAGAATGGAACCGACAAAGACAAGGGGAGACCGGAATGGCCATTTCTGGCTTATTAGCCGTCATCAGCCAGTCATTCCCAATCCCAAGTGTGGCACACCTGGGATTCGAACCCGCGACCTTTGGTATTTGAGTCGAACGCTCTACCATTTGAGCCACGGGCTCGTTGTTTTGTCGGTTGTGATCGGGAATATGATGATAGTATGGGGCTCACCGATCTGCTTAAGGAACATGCATGTTCCGTTGTGCCCTGGAGCTCAGACTAGAGCCCTCGCAGGCGGTCGCATAGCGACGTGTAGCATATGATAGAATGGAACCGACAAAGACAAGGGGAGACTGGAATGGCCATTTCTGGCTTATTAGCCGTCATCAGCCAGTCATACCCAATCCCAAGTGTGGCACACCTGGGATTCCGAACCCACGACCTTTGGTATTTGAGTCGAACGCTCTACCATTTGAGCCACAGGCTCGTTGTTTTTGTCGGTTGTGATCAGGGAATATGATGATAGTATGGGGACTCACCGATCTGCTTAAAGGAACATGCATGTTCCGTTGTGCCCTGGAGCTCAGACTAGAGCCCTCGCAGGCGGTCGCATAGCGACGTGTAGCATATGATAGAATGGAACCGACAAAGACAAGGGAGACCGGAATGGCCATTTCTGGCTTATTAGCCGTCATCAGCCAGTCATACCCAATCCCAAGTGTGGCGCACCTGGGATTCGAACCCGCGACCTTTGGTATTTGAGTCGAACGCTCTACCATTTGAGCCACGGGCTCGTTGTTTTGTCGGTTGTGATCGGGAATATGATGATAGTGTGGGGCTCACCGATCTGCTTAAGGAACATGCATGTTCCGTTGTGCCCTGGAGCTCAGACTAGAGCCCTCGCAGGCAGGTCGCATAGCGACGTGTAGCATATGATGGAATGGAACCGACAAAGACAAAGGGAGACCGGAATGGCCATTTCGAAGCAGTAGCCGTCATCAGCCAGTCATACCCAATCCCAAGTGTAGCACACCTGGGATTCGAACCCGCGACCTTTGGTATTTGAGTCGAACGCTCTACCATTTGAGCCACGGGCTCGTTGTTTTGTCGGTTGTGATCGGGAATATGATGATAGTATGGGGCTCACCGATCTGCTTAAGGAACATGCATGTTCCGTTGTGCCCTGGAGCTCAGACTAGAGCCCTCGCAGGCGGTCGCATAGCGACGTGTAGCATATGATAGGATGGAACCGACAAAGACAAGGGAGACCGGAATGGCCATTTCTGGCTTATTAGCCGTCATCAGCCAGTCATACCCAATCCCAAGTGTGGCACACCTGGGATTCGAACCCGCGACCTTTGGTATTTGAGTCGAACGCTCTACCATTTGAGCCACGGGCTCGTTGTTTTGTCGGTTGTGATCGGGAATATGATGATAGTATGGGGCTCACCGATCTGCTTAAGGAACATGCATGTTCCGTTGTGCCCTGGAGCTCAGACTAGAGCCCTCGCAGGCTGGTCGCATAGCGACGTGTAGCATATGATGAGAATGGAACCGACAAAGACAAAGGGAGACCGGAATGGCCATTTCTGGCTTATTAGCCGTCATCAGCCAGTCATACCCAATCCCAAGTGTGGCACACCTGGGATTCGAACCCGCGACCTTTGGTATTTGAGTCGAACGCTCTACCATTGAGCCACGGGCTCGTTGTTTTTGTCGGTTGTGATCGGGAATATGATGATAGTGTGGGGCTCACCGATCTGCTTAAGGAACATGCATGTTCCGTTGTGCCCTGGAGCTCAGACTAGAGCCCT
>WEDG01002851.1:0-16210 GCA_017591395.1 Schistocephalus solidus | reverse complement strand
CCACCGGCGTCCTTCTCCCACCTCCGGTCTTCTTTGACTCTGTCATATAACCGGGTTCAGGTGGGGGAGGAGGAGAGAGTGCGGTAGCTGCAGCGCAAGGCTACAATCACTTAAAACTAATTCACGTGCAAGTCACCGTCCCTGCACCACCCTTCCATGGAGCATACGGTGGACATCGTCGGACTACGACGGTCGCACTGTCGGATGTGTGTGTATGTGTGTGTGCGCGCAGAGTATGCTTTGTTTCGTCGCCATCAGCCAGTTGAGTAGGGAAGAGAGTGAGAAGGATAGCAGGATGGTAAAGCGAAGATGAGCAGTCAGGCGGGTGGGCGGGCGTGCGTGGTGGTGAGCGGGCGGACAGAGGCGAGAGGCACATGGAACATGCAGCTCAAATGCCACAATTACGAAACCTCGCCTCTCTCTCTCTCTCTCTCTTTCCACAACATCTGCCCTTATAGCTAAGCACTCGTCACTCAACGTCCAAACACTTATAATGTGATTTTCTATTTTAAGACAGCGTTCGGCCAATTCCAACAAGATCAGTACAAAGGAGACGAACGGAGTGAATACGGGCTCATAAACGTAAGTCAGTCCAACTGTAGTAATGAATAATTAATGGCTGTGCGTAATTGGCATTGCCTAATAGCCCAGGAGGGTGGACACATAGGTAACATCTTTATCAGTCTCATCGATGCGCAAACAAATGGGCGATATCAATGGCCTGATGAAAACACGTTTGGCACAGACTGCAGTGATGCTCCGTTGCTTTAAACAGGTGCCAGCCCGAATTTCCTTATGTGTATCCTCACCCCGCAACCCGAAGGGAGACTGGGCTACTAGCGCCTCCCTCGACCCACGTAATACAGATTGGTGTGCGCTTAATTCAAGAAAGGGTAAATAATCCCGTATGCGAACCCTAGTCATACCGGGAAATTTAACACCAATACACTTGCATAACGGATGATTCCTCTTTCCATGTCCTGCCAGGGGAACGTGTAAGCAATCCCTACCCAGGCACTCATTAGGCTGGTAAAATCATAAATAATTACAAAACGCGAATAAGCAGTAAAATCACGGTTAGAAGGTATCTATTTATCCACTGAGCCAATTGCCAACATGTAAAAAAGTATTTCACCGAAGACATCAATCACTGGAATACGGGTGGTGATCTTCACTGGGAGCTGTAAAAAATTGAAGACTTTGTGGACGTCTCATCCTCTTTTTTTTCAATGATGAGCTCCAAGAAAAGGACTAATTCTAATTTCTTTGCTGGCGTCACGTCAAAGTATCTTTAGAAACCTACTTTCTTTCAGGTGAAGCTAATACAAACCTGATTCCCTGGAAGATTTGCAGCTGCATAAATGAACAATTCCTTACTAGAAGCGAACTTCCATCAATCGAGACGTAAGTTTAAACCGTCCCCTTTATAGGAAATGATTTTATCATATTCAGACACATGACACGCACTCTGCTGAAATGATGACACTGAAAAAAAGAATAGGTCTAAACAATTGTCATGAGCTCTAGCATTATTACTCTCCGATGGGACGACAAGCACGTGGGAAAATGGTTAGGGCGATGGACTTCTAACCAACAGGTCACGGATTCGAGCCTCGGAGTTCGCAAAACCTAAAGTTGGATATGGCTGGCTCATGAGCGCTGATATGCCAGAAGTGCCCATTCCAGTCTCCATTGTCTCTGCCGGTAGTATTATTTTGCCTATATTGCGTTCTACTCGGGACTGAGTTCCAAAACACAAGGCGACAAGTGTAACCCATTACGCGCTCGGTGAATGCCCCTCTAACATTGCCACGAGCTTAGTAAGTAGAAAGAAATTTTGTGAGATAGATAGGGCATTAAGTTTGAGTCTGAACGCCTACTTAGTCATTTCAGAATGGTTTAAGGTCTAACGTCCCACATCTTGAACATTGGATTCATGATAAACTTCTGGCCATTTACCGAGGTTGAGATACCGAAAGGAAACGGGCCACCGTCTCCAGAATTATTAATACTACGTCTCATGGTGTCGGTAAACCCCTTTCGGCTACTTATTGCGCGTTGCCTTAGAGGTGCTCAACGTGGTCCATCGAACCTTCATGAAAAGTATGATTCCATGCGCCGTCTGATGTGGTTGATGAGCAGCCTCTCATAGGAGAATAGTATTGGGACGCCTACCTGACTGATATAACCTGACGTCCCCTGCATAGAATGCGCCTTCAGCCCGTTGTTTCTTCGATCCCGAAGCTGCGCAGGTTAACATTTGCAAGCGCTTTTAATACTTTGGTTAGCCAGTCATGCATCTTCCAACCTGCAGTCCCCGTGTTTGGCACCGAGAACTTCCTCGCCTACTCTAGAAACTGGCCAGAATAGGATGCTATTAAAGTAAAACTAGGGACTCTTTACTCTGCCATTCGCCAAGTTCACGTATGCCGGAAGACCCGTATCCTGACCTGCACCGAGATCAGACCCGCGAAAGTCATTTACACGTTGCCTCTAAACACACGTCTTCGATTAGAGTAAAAAAAAATTCGCCAAAGGTGATGGAGCAAACGGCCTCATGTCTCCTGGCGTCGGAGTGCACTCTGTAAGACGGTAATTTTTCAGTTTATATTAAGATTCAAAAAATAACACCTTCTCAGTGAAGTTTCACGTATTCAGAGCAAATCCATTTTTCCCGAAAGGCAGTTAGGAACTCCTGAAAAGTAGCTCCCCGACCACTGCTGAAACCATGGAGAGGTTTGAAGGGCACCAGAAGCAATTGCTGCAGATTTTATACTGAGGCCAGATATGCACTTTGACTTGCCTAGTTAATATTATTGCCCAAGATACTTTCCGTTGGCGATAGAACAAGGGAATGCTGTAAGCACATAAACTCAACCAGCAAAGAGTTGACCACTTTCCATCAGTAGGCTGATCTCACCATGGTTGTACATATGGGGCAAATACACCTACTTCAAATGCCAGTTCTTACAGGTTAGATCAAAGGGAATTCTGGATTCACACTTTGAGAAACTAGTAAGGTATGAGCAAAATTATCAAGCATACCGCAAATGACAAAAAAACAATTAGTTGGGGTTTAGCCAACATTTGGCGCTGACTGTCATTGTCCCTATGCAGAATGTTTACAGGACGGAGCACTTTGCTGACTAACAAAAATGCGTACTATAAGCCATTGCTTTTTCACTCTGCCCCCCCACTCTCCCCCCGTAAATGTAGCTGGCAACCACAGATAAAGAAAGTTAATACATTTCCCAATTTGCCTATAAGTTGGGAGGGAATTAATGCCAACACGTCAACTCAAGTGCTCGGAGGATGCAGGAGCTCAGCATGAACCACGCTAGTTTATTTGCTTACTCAAAGGAAATTTCCGACACCTGTCTCGATCCAGGCGTCTGTACCCCATTCCCGTCCCGTACCTTCACACACTCGCCTAGGTCGCATATTCTATTTTTGTCCTTCCGCAATGAGGTCGTACTTAAGTAACTAAAGGTGAAACTCAGATCTTTCGTTTGCTCAAACACCAAATCGCTACTGATCAAAGTTCAATACATGAATAAAACTCCTCTAACAAGCCATGTTTGGAGAAACCATGAAGCCAGTAAGCAGTACAGTACAATTCAACGCGATTTACTTCCAATGTCAGCAAAGTTAAAAACATTTCTGCTGCATTCCTGTTTCCCTCGGATGCACATCGCAACCGCAAGCCGCAGTGCGTTTGTTTTGAAATAGTTTTCACAAGAAATGCGAACGACTTGGTAAGATAAATATTTTCTATATGCATGTGACTTACCTTTGTAAACTGGAACCCGACGGGTTCTTTAATGGACAGCCGCACCTCTGTGATGTTGACAGTGTTTGGGGGAGGGAAAATGAAGGATGGATAATTATCGTTGACGTCGGTGATGGCGAAGTTCACTGTCGCGCGCTGGGCAAGCCGTGGGCTGCCATAGTCTTGGGCGCGAATTTTAAATCTAATCATGGCCGCAGAAGGACTGGTAGAGTTATCAGTGTCGATGGCTCCTCTCCCAAAGCTAGAGGGTGGGAAGCCGGGGCCAAATTTGCCCGCCTCCTCAAAAGATGTCGCTTTGAAAAGTGCTTCTCGATCTACTGGCATCGAAGTAAACAGTCGTGCTTCGTATAAGCTGCCACCACTGCTTGGGATTGTCCAGTTAGAGGCATAGTTTGCACTTGGACGACCCTTCAATGACCGTATCTCCAGTCGCAGGAAGGGAATCTGACTATTTGGATTAGTTAAATTTAGAGGGGCATTGATGCCACTGGCATGTGGGCTAGAAGAAAAGAAGCTCTCCACATCAGCATGTGTTGGCCAGATGTTCCTCTTATGCTCAACAGTGAACTCCAGACGTGAGTTGATGTCCAGGTCGGGATCAAACACCCGTAGTATGCCCACGAGGCTACCCACAGGAGAGTTTTCCGGCAACTGAAAGGTGTACTCTGGTTTGTCAAACATCGGTGCATTGTCGTTTATATCCAAGATCTTAATTTGAACCTCAGTGCTACTGGACAGCGGTGGCAGCCCATTGTCTGTTACCATGGCCTTGCACTTCAGGAGGGTATATTTTTCTCGGTCTAGACGTCCAGTAGAATGCAAGGTTCCAGTTTCTGAGTCTAGTTTAACGAGTTCCTGAAATGTCAACGGACAGTCGGGCGCAAAATGATACTGCAGTTTTGCGTTCTCCCCAGCATCAGCGTCCGTTGCCCTTAAACTGCCGATCTGAAACCCACCCTCGGATCGAATTGCCTGGGAGTCCTCATATACCTCCAGATTGTATTCTTTCTTATCAAAGACCGGAGAGTTATCATTTACATCAAGAATATCTATTATACCCTTCTGGATAGTGCGCATCACGGGTTCTCCCTCGTCCCAGCACTCTAAGCTGAAATGCATCTCCAGATGCTGCTCTCTGTCGAAGGACTGGACTGCAAGGATCTTGTATTTCCGACCAGAACTTAAGTCCTCCTTGATACCCTCAATTTCCATTGGTTTAAGCACTAGAGCCCCGCGGATGGACTGATCCTTCAGACGACAGTCTACTTTGGCGTTGCGTCCCGCGTCCTCATCACTGACGCTGACAACAGCCACATTGCGACCACTTGGAAGTCCTTCGGTCAGGGTAAGTTTCTCCGATCCCGTAGGGGAGAAGATATGAATCCGGGGTGCGTGGTCGTTTACGTCGGTCACCGTGACTATTACGGTAGTGAGGAAGGAGCGCGGACTTCCCAACTGCACACTGTCAGGTTCGTTCTTAGTACTAGTCCAGGACCTAGAGTGAAGTTGATTTTTAGCGCGCACTGTCATTTGATACCTGGAGGCGTCGAGGAAGTTGAGACGATTTTTCAGGAATATATCACCTGTCTGCTCGTTTATACGGAAGAAACTGAGGGTGGTGGGGTCGGTCAGAAATGGGTCCAGTACGTAGAAGACTCTACCGAATTCACCGGCATCTGCGTCCTGTGCAATTACGGTGACAATTATTTGATCAAACGGTGTGTTCTCTGCCACAACCACGTTATAAACTGCCTTCTCAAAGACTGGAAGATTATCGTTGACATCCTCTACCTCCACATTGACGGCTAATCTGCAAGAATGCCTGTCATTTCCGTAACCGTCATTAGCATTAACAAAAAGATGGTATTCCTTCGTTTGCTCGTAGTCCAACGGTTTTAGTAGGCCGAGGAAAAGATGCACCTTCTCCCGAGTTACGTGCGGGGACATAGGGATAAGGGAGAGCGGAACTGTCAATGCTCGTCTTGTGCAGAGTGAATACTGAGCTCGGGTTTCCTGACTGATCTTCCAGAGTAATTTGATCCCATTGCACGGAGTGACCGAGAAGAGCGCTGTCAGGGTCCTCGGGAATGTAGAGGCGAATGCGAGTCTGGTCAACGTCAGCATCCTCGCGAATGGTAACTGTCTGTGTGTCAGTGGGGACAAAGCGACAGCCGTTGTCGTTGGTGTCCCTTAACGTCACAACCACGTCGACGACAGCGAAAACGTCGGCAGATCCGGTGGGTCGACGTCCATCGTCATCTGCGGCTGCCGCGGCCAAGCAACTGACACTGAACTGGAGTTCGCAGTTTTCTTCTTGTCGCCGATTCAATGCAGTACAGAGAGTTTCCCTGTCCAGTCGAGCCGCCACCGTAATTTTACCAGAGTATTTGTCCACCAGGAAGTACTTGGAGGCGTCTTTGGAATTGGTTACTTTGATGTAAACTAAGTTGCCGCTGAAGGGCGGCAGGTGGGTTGTGAGAGAACCCACAAGAGTATCACCCGGCACTTCTTCGTGGATCTCAAATCGTGCCACAAGGCAGTCTGCATGTGGCAAAAGGAATGTGAACAGAAGCAGTCCCAGGAACCGGAGGGGGAACTGCATTGAAATGCAGATCACTTTGGTTGATTGCCTGTGGTAATAAATGTCCTCGAACGTCTTGCACTCAGTCAGGTGGCCATCGCATGGCTGCTCGTCCCACCCAGTTCTCTAGGCACAGTTTCACTTGATTACGAGGCCGCAGAAGCACGTGTTTTTACTACCGGGTCGGATGGAATTGACGCTAATGGCTGCTGCCTTGCGTGCGAGGAAGACGATGTAGTACAAATTTGTCGACAGCCAATCAGAGCATAACAATTAGCCGGCCAGAGGATTGGATAGACGAGCCAACGTGGGCTTGTGCGAGGTTGAGTGCGCAGGGCGCACGCGTGCGACGGCGACATGTGCCACGAAGGCAGCAGGACTCTCCTTCTGCGAAAACGCTACCCATGCGCCCATCTGCGGCGCGAAGCCTCTCTGTACCAAGTCCGGGCGACAAAAACCCCAGGGGAATGGGGTACATTTGTGGCTTACCACGAGTCCCGGTAGGGTGCACATGCGTGCTAATTGCGCACCGTTATGTGTGTGGGGGCAACTCGCGGCGTCTGTTCCCCACCCCCCGCCCTTCCTGCTCTAAGGTCCACAAAGAAAACCCCCGGACGTAGACGTGACCACCATTGGAAATCTTTGTGTGTCGTATACTCTTTCTGGTATTGCCTGCACTTAAAATATACTACATTTTCGGGCGGTATGTTGGCTACCACAAAGGAAAAAACTACTTCCAAGTAGCGGCCGAAGAATGCTACCTCTTTCGTTAGCAGGGGAGTGGGTAAGAGTGTAAGAGTAGTGTTTTTTGTGACATGACCGATTTTAATGGCTCATCGAAACTGCCTTCTCTCCATGGATAGGAAGTGGTAGAGAATTCTTCGAGACGGTTAACTGACAGGACCACGCATTTGTGTTTAAATCCTGTACACAGCGTAGAAATTGGTCAAAAAATCGCAATTGCGAAACTACGGACTAGAAGCTGTTTCATATTCAAAGTAGGAGAACAAGTTTTAAGGGGCAGCCCCAGTTTTATGCAGATAGTTGAACTGAGCGTCACCGACGTCGGCAGACAACCGTATATGTACAGTTGTAATTGTAGCGACAATATTTCGTCTACTCAGAATGCTGTTTCGCCATACTGCATGCATGTATTGCTTATGCATGTAGGGAAAGACAGTCTTCAGCGAAGTAGTTTTACCTATCTGCAATGCTGAACAATAACTAGTATACTTGCATCTAGGGTTAATAATCGCACATTGAAACATTTTCATGCAAAATAACTTAGCTCAGAAAAGTTGATAAACTATAGAGTAACAAGTACTTAGGAATAAAGCAGATTTGGATAATCAATTTGACCCAGTTGTGGAAAACTCGGCGGCCTCGGTGGGATTTCAACCGATAAAAGCAAGGGGAAGGCTTTAGTACAGCCAACACTAACTCAAATCCTCTAGTCTCCACCAGATGACTACAGGGGCTTAATGAAGCAATTAGAGGGAGTTGACAGATATTAATAATTCATTTGATCCAAGTGTGAAAATCTCGGTGGCAACACACTCCAAGAGCGAAGGTTACGTTCCCTTTAACCTGGGCCAATCCGAACGCCAGTTGATGATAGAAGGTAAACAATTTAGATAAAACCTCGTATTTTCCCCCTTGGTTATAATTTTCAAGTATTCCACCTACTGCAAACAGTAGTTGTTGGCTTCAAGGAATGTTCCACCACTACATTCTAGATGTTAATGATCCGCTCCTCCTACCCCTAGATTTTTGGGTTCGTGGGTCAAAAGTAGGAACGACATTGCGGTATCACTGCATGGGGTCTGAACGAAACAGTCATAACACTGGTTTTCTATTATGGTCCTTCACAGGTTGTAACGTAAATGATTATAGAGAACGAGTTTTTCACAAAAATTGCTCTAGTACCAGATCACGCAAACCACCTCCCTAACCGTTCGACTCCATTCAAGATACGACCCTTTCTAAATTCTTATGCATTAGGCGAGAGAAAATTTCTATCAAAAACCAGCATATCGAAAACCGAGTATATTACTGGTTGCCTACTTAAGGCTTCACATAAAAAATGTTAAGGAGGATAAATGTCATAAAAGAGGAAAAAAAAATAATAAATACGAATAACCGCAGGGTATTAGTATTAATTGATCGGTTTTTCACACATAGAGAGGGGGGACAAATGAATAAAAACCTCCAAAAAGTTCAACAATATAATGTTCAGGTGAATCAGCCGGAGAACGTACAGTCACAGTCTACCACGAAATGCATGTGTCCAGGGAGTAATGATTAATTTGCTGCGTATATATTCACAGCAAATACCTAGCTTCAAGAAGTAGTTTACGCTCTCTAACCTTCTCCGGACGTGCCTAAAGCTACGTCGAGCGCATTGGTACCGCCGGGCAAACTGCTGCAATTGGAGACATAGTTCGCTTTTGTCCCCACGTTCCTCTTAAGAAATTTTGATTCAGCTTTTCTCGTAAACAAGCACAAGAACAGCCAACACTGATAATTCCATACTTCCTAGGCAGAAATGATCAACACCTTTTCTTAATTCAAGCATTTTGGAAGCACCAGCTCAAGAAAACAATAACTACAACTTATATGCGGGGCTGAGCAGTGTTCTGTGGATAACCTCTGGAATGGTGACCTAACCACTTGGGCATTTATAAAGAAGTCCAGGTGCGGGATTCATCTTGCTGGCTTGACATTCATCCAAGTTCTTTGTCGCATATGATGCCTGTTTCGCCCCGCAGTTGGTGGCCCCCGATACCAAGGTCTGTGAGGCAGCCACACCACCGGTAAACAAGACCCAGTGTAACCACGATCAAGGAGGTCTTTGCACAACAAAATGCCACTAGCATACTCGCTGTGGGTATCTGTCCCACTTTTCCTCACCGTGACACTGTGTTCCTGTCCTGATATACCCTAATTAGCAACTTTCACACCTGCCCCAATCAGAATGCTACCAGTACACAAGCGACAAAAACAACTGCTGATGACGGCTAATAAGCCAGAAATGGCCATTCCAGTCCATCTTGTCTTCTCGGTCATGTTATTCTACCCATTAGGGGGGGGGGCTGTTTGGGGGGCTTCCCATGTCGGAGGGAAGGGGGATGGAGAGTAAATGTAACTTCAGACGGTGAACTTAATGGTCGTCGATGCGGGATGGGGGCGAGGTAATTACGACGATGTTGGAGGTGTTAAGAGTTTAAGCTGTGGTTCGCCGTGCCAGGGGAAGGGGGGGGCGAGATACTCAGATTCTACATGGTCCAGCAAAGATTAGCGGCTCTTGTTAGGCTGTGGGTGCAAGTCAGTGAGCCGGGCACGCAGGCTTTCGTAATGAGAATCCAGATTGACATGGTGGTTGATGCTGATCGTGCTAGAGTACCACGCCTCGAGGAATTCACGTGCCTGTTTGATTAGCCATTGCAACAGTTTAGGTTCCGTCCCAATTGAAGCGATGGTCGAACTCAAGGGCGTGTGCAAAGACGAATGACAAAGGGTCGCGTTGACGGTTGGCTAGTTTATGTTACTTAATACGCGTCCCAAGTCATCGGCCGGTATGACCAATATAAATGCAAGAGCAGTTAGCACATGGAATGCCGTAGATGACGTTAATTTGCTGCTCTTTGGGTATAGGGTCTTTTACTCGGGATAGTGCTGCGACGCAAGGACGATGCCGGTTTGTGCGCAATGGAGACACCGAATCGGTTTAATTGTCAGGCAATCGCTTCGGAGATGACCTGCATGTAGGGTAGGGAGTAGAATTTACGCGGTCCGGGTTCTCCATTAGAGCCGAAGTTTTGTGGTTGCGTCTGGTGTCTGAGGCAGCTTTTCACAAAGATGACTGGGTATCCGTTGGGTCGGAATAACCGAGACAGGCAAGTGACTTCTTTTTTTGCGCAGATCATCGCTACTACAGTAACGAAAGGCCTGATGGAAAAGGGTTCAAACGCAGCTTCTTTTATGGGCCGCAGGATGGTTGCTTTCATAAATAAGTATGGTATCGGCATTAGAGCCTTTTCGGTGAACGCTCGTTGTGAGGCCACCATCGCTGAGATTTTAGATACTCACGTCGAGGAAAGGAAGGATATCTCCTGTTGCCTCTTCACGAGTAAACTGAATAGCTGGGAAAACACTATTCAGGCTATAATGCAACTGCTCCACTTCGGGGGCCTTTATGATAAAAAAATTATCATCTACGTATCTGACCCACATTTTTGGCCTGAAAGCTTGCATAACCTCCTCTTCTAGTTGTTGCAATACTAATTCTGCTAGTAGACCCGCGATTGGTGAACCCATTGGGGTACCCTTAACCTGTTGATGGAAATTTCCATCGAATTGACAGTAGTTCTTGAGACAGAGCCTAAGTATATACATATATATATGCAGAATAACATGACCGACAAAGACAAGGGAGACTGGAATGGTCATTTCTGGCTTATTAGCCGCCATCAGCCAGCCATACCCAACCCCAGGCATTGCGGCGCCCGAGCCTCGAACTCGCGACCTTGTTGGGCAGAAGTCCAACGCTCTACCCACTGCGCCACGAGCTCGTTGTCTTGCCGGTTTCGATCGGGAATATTGACAATGGTAATGGGGCGCTCACCGATCGGTTACAGGACTCACTGGTCCCGTTGTGCCTTGGGGCTATATATATATGACAAGATACAAACATTAATGCGTAAATTTTCGAAGCTGGTGCCCCAGCGCATCGTCAGACTTTGGGCTGTGTACAAGAACAATTAATTACTTAACTGTGTCTAACAGAAGATTATATTGTTGGGCAATGTTTGCACCAATACGCTTTAAGTGCAGTTTGTCATCCCTTCATGATTGGCCGTGCGTATTTTAATTTGTCCTAGAGGCTTTTCTATGTGGTGTCTAAATCGATATGTCGATTGGTGCATGCCTCATCTGAGTGCATTGCCTCCTAGAATTAATGGCCTTTTCTCATTGGGCGGGTGCCTACAATCCGAGTGCTCCCCTATTTGAATTCATGCTCAGTGTCTAGTGTGTGCTCGGTAACCTGGGCTAGGTGGTTTCGTCTTCTGACAGCTAACTAATGTTCGCGTATGTGTGTTGAGTGGGAATTCCACTCCGTGGGATCCGAGCAAGGTGTGGTGGTACGCCCAGGGGCGGCTCCGGCCGCGCCAGCTACTTGCGCCCTCTCCCATCTCTGGTCTTCTTGACTCTGTCATGACACCGGGCTCAGGTGGGGAGGAAGAGAGAGTGCGGTAGATGCAGCGCAAGTCTACTATCACTTTAAACTAAATCATGCGCAAGTCACCGTCCCTGCACCAACCTTCCGTGGAGCATACGGTGGACATAGTCGAAATCGACGGTCCAACTATGTGTGTTGAGATGGATTTCCAAGTTTGCCCACAATAAGCGGCATCACAACTGGAACATGTGCTTTTGTAGACATCACCCTTTCTATCAAGATTGCCAACCCTCTCCTTAGGGCGTACAAGCTGTGAGCGTAAGGTAGATGCGGGGTGGTGTGCTACTTGTATCTGGTGTTTTCTTAGTTGTCTTTCAAAAAGTTCAGATACATTGTTCGCATATGGGAGAGGTCGCCAGGACATTGGTTTTGGTGCCTGAGTAGCCGTGTCATTCGAAATACCTTTCTGTTTGACTTCTTGCCACTTCAGACATTGATGCACGAAGTAACCTGGGTATCCATTTTTGGAGAATAATTTAAAGAGGCATTTCATTTCTACCTGATGAATTTCTTCGTCAGAGCTGTGTGTTTTGGCTCAATTTAGGAGACTGTAGACAGAACTCCTTTTGTGTGAGACGGGGTGGTTACTCTCAAAGTGTAGGATGACCTCAGAATAAGTTCCTTTGCGATAAACTGCTGTTTGGAGTGATCCATCAGTTTTTTCCTTGTACGAGGACATCCAGAAATGGGAGTTATCCTGTTTCAAGCGTGAATTAAATTCCTGGAAGTGTAGAGTTCAGATTATTATGGAAGAGGTCTAAGTATTTTCACTGTATGAGGACAAATCTTTCATCTACATAGCGCAGCCATAGTTTTGCTTCAAATATAGTAAGAGCTACCGATTCTTATTTCTGCATTATGGCCTCGGTCAGAAAGCTGGATATGAATGACCCCATAGGAACTCCTTTAAGTTGGCTGGAGAAATAAAAGTTAGTTTCTAGACAAAGATCTAGTAGTTGGAGTAAAGCGTCGGCAGGCACATCATTGATGTAGGTCTGAAGTAGTTCTTCAGTGCAGGATCTCACTAGCTCCAGTGGGATCGATGTGAAGAGCGAGGCCACATCGAATGAAACCCTTATTTCGACAGATGTAACTTTGACTCCTTTTTAATTTGGCTAGAAAACCTTTTGAATCTTTCATGGAGTACTCAGAGTTCGTTGTAAGTGGATGTAGTTTGGAAAATACCCACTTTGATATTTTATAGGCGGGTACACCGATTGAGGAAACTGCCAGTCACAGTGAGGTACCAGTTTTGTGAATTTTTGGAATACCATTAATTTAGCAATGTTGAGTTCTTCCTCTTTTAAGAATTTAACAAGAACTCCTGAGATTAATTTCTTTACCGTAAAGCAAACTGGGAAATGCGCCTCGACCCGCATACACGAACATCAGTTAGCGGTCAGAAGACGAGGCCACATATCCAAGGTTGTCATACACACACGGGACACTGGGCATAAATTCGCATGGGGAGCACTCGGATTGTGGGCACCTGTCCAATGAGAACAGGCCGCGAATTCCTAGATCAATGCACTCAGATGAGGCATGCATCAATCGGAATATCGATTTAGATGCCACATACAAAAGCCTCAAGGACAAATTGAAATGCGCACTGCCAATCACGACGGGATGACAAACTGCACTTAACGCGTATTGGTGCAAACCTCGCACAACAGTATAATCTTCTGTTAAACACGGTTAATCAATTACTTGTTCTTGTGCACATCCCAATGTCTGAAGACGCGCTGGGGAACAAGATCGAAAACTGAAGAATTAAATTTTGTAGTTTCCTAAAGAATTTCATCTCTTCTAATTAAATATCTTAGGATGCCCGTATTTCAATACATACGTATAAATTTCGAGTGGAGTAGAGACACAAAAACACCGGAGACTCACCTGGTTTAGGCCGCCGGTCATGGTGGTTGCCCACGGTGTGGCCGCTGGAAAGAACTCAGCTTCGAGGAGCCACAGGTGACAGTTGGGTACCAGTTAGAGGCGGCAACAGGAGAATTCATAATCTGTACGAGACAGATGGAGCGACCAAATTTTATCTGTGTGGTGCTCCCCCTAACTAGTGCCCCCTAAATCCCACATACACACGTCAGTTCGACCATCGTAATCCGACAGTTTCCATCGTATGCTCCACATCATGGTTGCGCATGGACGGTGACTCGTGCTGTATAATAGTGAGATTAGACTTGTAATGCAGTTGACTCACTCCCTGTTCCACCCCTCTAACTGGAGGTGGTGTCAAGACATAGGCAAGACGACCGGAGATGGGAGAGGGCACAGGTGGCTGGCGCGGCCGGAGCCGCCCCTGGGTGTACCACCACACCTGGCTCGGATCCGACGGAATGGGAGTGTCATAAAGGCCACATTAAGAAGTAGCCTTTGCAGCATGACTCTCAGTCCACTAGTCAACCACTTCACACAAAACACACATTGGACTGAACACGCGCTCCGAGTTATCCCGTCAGTTGGCAACCTTCCAAGCCATGGCTTTTAACGCACCGTGATATTTTCAAGCGCGTCAGATTGTTTATAGTGAGGAAATGCGCTGAGCTGTCGACCTCACTGTCTCTCCCACCCCAAAAATCAGACCAACGTCAGAACCAGTCAGTTTCTGACATGGGAGTGGATGCATTGGCTGACTGGTCGGCGTACCTATCTTCGTGCGCCACAGCACGACCTGGCCCCCATAACGCACACACCAGGATTCACTAAATTAGGGGATATGGAGGAGCCATCGCCGTCTGATTCCCAGTCCACTGGTCAGCCATTCGACACACATAGCACATACACTGGGCCAATGGCGTGGTCTGGTGTAAGGGTCCGATTGGCAGCCTTCCAAGCCACGGTCTCTAGGAAACCGTGATATACTCAGGTACATGGTGATTGTGAGGGTTTTGTCTATGTATTGCTGTAGGTAGTGTACGCTGATGTGGTTTACCCTCCGGTATTTTACCACAGGTTTTCGTGGAGGCGCATGCGTCCTAATAAGCCCATGTGGTGTGTAAATGTGCGGGAGCAGTGAGGGCAGTGGAGGCGGGCCCGACGACTGTATGTCTGAGCCCCAGGCACTCGTTCACCAGCCTCCATGCGATGGATTTGCAGGTGACCGACCAGGTCAATGCTTGAGTTGAAGTTGCGGGCGCATTGTGGGAAGGAGAAATTGGGAGAGGCTGGGGGATATCATTCATGGAAGTGGGGGTGGCAGTGGCGGTAAGAATGGCAGGAGCATAGGGTGTTCATGGGGTATCGGTGTGGTCGGCATTGCGGTGAATTCCGCTGTCATGGATGCGCATTTGACCGAATAGGCCCATGCAATGAGTGAATGCGCGAGGACAGTGGTGGCAGTGGAGGCGGCGATCTGTGCTGTGTGTTGGAGCTACAGGCACTGCTTAACCAGTCTCTGTACGATGGATTCGCAAGTGACCAACCAGGTCGATGCGTGAGGTGAATGTGCGGTCGCAATGAAGACAGTTTAGGAGAGAGTCCCCATCGCTGATGGTGGTAGTGGTGGTGGCGGTGGTGGTGGTGGTGGGGGTACCACGTGCTGAGCATTGCGATATGGTCTCGATGATGGTGGGACTAATGGAATTGATGCCAGGAGTGAGGGTGGGGGAGTCCGAAGGAGGTTTGGCAAAAGTGGACGTAGAATTTTGAATTGTCGGACTGTTGGTGCATTGCGTCCGAAGATGTCCGACTAGGCTGATCCACGCGTGGAAGGTGCGGTGACAGCGCGGGCAATTTGGAAGGGCCTGGACATTGGCGATGTTGGTCCGGGGTGCTGGTGACTTTCATGCCGCTCTTTTGGTCTTGGCGGCGGCGATCCGGTTGGCTTCGTAGATTGCTGCCCCTGTCTTCACTGTTCTCCTCCAGGCCGATCGATTCCGGGCAAGGTCCTCCCAGGACTCCGGGTTGATCTGTTCTGTAGGCGATGCGGATCCCAGGCTGCTCATCACGGTAGGCGTCCATACGCATAGCAAAGAACATGAGACTGAACAGGGTGGGGGCCAATACGCTGTCCTGCTTCACTCCGTGTTCGCCAGTTTTTTTATTTGAGCGCTTGATCAGAAAAATCTAGTTCCTTATCCTTTTCTTTTTAATTAATGATGTCTCAGGCATCTACGTACAAAATCTCTAGGGTAAGCGTTGCTGGAAACCAGTTTGAATAGATAATTTAGTACAGTTTGGTAAAGTTCGCTGATAGAGCAGTGGGTTTTTGCTCGATTGATGAGGGTGTTGACAGTGCTTCGTCTGTGGGCGACAGGGTGGTTGCTCTTTTAATGTAGGATAACATTCGCAGTCATGGTGACACTCACCAAACCGACCTCAAAACTCTCTCACACAGATTACCTTTGATCTGTGCAATTATTCTCATAAGAATATATGGCTTTGAGCAAGGCGCCGCATATATAGGGAGAAAAAGCACTGACCAGCAGGACAGCGACTAACTCCTCCCCGTACTGCAGAACGCCAGTATGTTCAGCACCTATAAATACTGACGATGGAATCTTGTTTGATTTTGAACCGTCAAGACATTAAACCTACTGTTCCCGTAATCGCCTCTTCTTCTGATCTATGCCCGGGGACGCGCACT
>WEDG01002850.1:10000-18671 GCA_017591395.1 Schistocephalus solidus | reverse complement strand
GAATGGAATGGAATGGAATGGAATGGAATGGAATGGAATGGAATGGAATGGAATGGAATGGAATGGAATGGAATGGACATGGAATGGAATGGAATGAATGGAATGGAATGGAATGGAATGGAATGGAATGGAATGGAATGGAACGGAATGGAATGGAATGGAATGGAATGGAATGGAATGGAATGGAATGGAATGGAATGGAAATGGAATGGATCGGAATGGAATGGAATGGAATGGAATGGAATGGAATGGAATGGAATGGAATGGAATGGAATGGAATGGAATGAATGGAATGGAATGGATGCGAATGGAATGGAATGGAATGAATGGAATGAAGGAATGGATGGACGAATGGAATGGAATGGAATGGAATGGAAATGGAGAAAATCACCATGGTGCTATGGAAATACCGTCGCTGCGCCTTTGGAGCCCAAGCAACTGCAAACCCATCGCAGGTTGAGTATGGCTAGGAGACTACGACTAATAAACCAGAACTGGCGATCTCAGTCTGCTCTGTCATTTTCGGTACCCATTCTCCATATATTACTGGTTTCTATACGACTGCCCCTGAGGGCTCAAGATTGAGACTGAGGGCTCAGTGGGATGAACGTATCTTATGATCTGATCAGTGAACGCGCTCCCATGAAAAGTACTATTCCCGATCACAACCGACAGGACAACAAGTCTGCGGCTCAGTTGATCTACATAACTTTTGAATGACAAATGATCCGAGGTTCAAATCCAAAGTCCTGCAAACCTGAGATTGGACATGGATGGCTGATGACGGCGAACAAGCCAAAAAATGGTCATCAAAAGCCGAAACGACTGAAGACTAAGGTCATCGGAGTCGGAAGAAATCAAACACTAATATGAAATACAAAACCAAAACATGCCTACTATAAAAACATAAGCAGTTAGTTATACACAATATATGCGGGTGTGGCCATCCCAGTCCTACTTTTTTTGGGTACTCGTCCTGCAGGGTCATGGTTATGTTACTTTCACAAAATAAGTTGGATTAGTTGTTCATTCGTGCTAATTGATAACACCCTCATGATGACACAAATCCGCATGTTTTGGAAGCAATTCAGGAGAGAGGCGTTTTTCCTCGTCCTCAGACCATGCGTCTTCGTTTATTACAGAAACAGAATATTAATTAAAAACAAAGACGTGTAACCTTTATTAGTCTCCTAACGACATGAGATAGTAACTGCTGATCCGGTTGGCAAATGTGGAGTCAGTCAAACACTTTTTAGTTAACGTAAATCTGGTAGAAATTTGCAGGGTTGCGCACACCTAAGCCTATGAAAACTAAGGGGACTGGAATGGTAATTTCTGGCTTATAAGCCACCTCAGCCAGGCATACGCAGTCCCAGGTGTTTCGATACCCAAAGGCTCGAACTCGCGACCTGTTGATCAGATGTAATACGCTCTAACCATTCAGCCAAGGGCTTGTGGTTTTACCTGTTTAGATCAAGAATATGCACATACGTGTCTCCCCTATCAGCTACGGCCTCACTCGTCCCGTCTTGTCTTGGGTCTCACTCGTGAGCCCCGCCAGCAGCCGCAAGATGGATAGTAGTATAGGCACCCTAGCACAATGTCTATATCCTAACTTTGCCCCTAAAACCCTCATCCTAAACTTTATGTTTAACCATAACCTCTAAACTTGACCTAAATTTTTATCTCTTACTCTAAAACCAACCTCTGACCTTTCCTTTAATCCCTGACCCAAGGGCTAACCATAAGCTTAATGCTAACCCTAATGGGGGCGTGATTGGAAATGAGCGAAATAAAAGTGAGTTAAATGAAGCCTACTACAATAACATAAGTAGGTGCTTATAAGAAGTAATGACTGGATAGGGCCCAAATTTTGATGGTTAACGAAAGTTGAACCATATTCTGGGCAAGCATTTAACTGACAATCGGCGTTCAATCATGGTCGCTACGTCGAGTCAACTGATAAAAAGCCTGTACAACATTTTAACACTAGGTTAATCCAGTTGAATGCCTTTAGCTTTAGGCACGACTCTAGTTAAGTTCGTACAACTTTTGTTCCTTATTAAATTATTGGGCTGAATTTAAAAGAAACGCAAAATAATTTCCACATTTTGCCCACTTGTCACCGAATATACGAAGGAATCCTGGGCTTTTCAGAATCTCACCCGATGAACTCCGTTTATGCGCGGGTAATGTCTTCCGATAATGTGAAAGGTGCCACAGAATTGCGTTTTTGCTATTGTCTTTATTCAGTCATAACCACCTTCAAGCAGCGTCAAGGATGACACACGTGGCTTTCTGACAGAAACTGACTTTAAGTAAGAAGAGTTACCTTCCACTGTTCAACTGCAGGAAAAGCATTTCACTGGCTCACCACCCAGACTAAAACGCCCAAGAAAGTACATGAAACCAAGCGAGGGTCAACTTAGGTTAATGGCTGACCTCATAGAAAGCCTCGCTCAACTGCAAAAGTCCAGAACATCCCGTACGATTATACGTTGAAAAGCTAACATATTTGTCAAGCGAAAAAATCTGTCTTTTAAAACAAACATTCAAGCGAAAATCGCGAAAAAATTGTTCTGGGTAGCTCTAATGTTTTATACGCCCGACCCAGTAATTAATAAGCAGACCGTATGTGGCCTGCGTAGACTGGCTGTTTGGCTTTGTCAGCCACTGCGCCCGATCAAACCTCCAGTCATCCATACTTATTCTTGCTACCGCGCATAGTTGGGCAAGTGAGGAGAGAGTGTGAAAGATGCTGCGCAAGTCTGATTTCATTATAGACTGCCTCATGTGCCAGTATCCATCTCCGCGTTCACCATGCTGTGGGGCACATGATGGACAGACAGACGGGCTGTGAGCCCATGCTTTTGGTTCCATTATCAGTTTTTTGACAGACTCGACTGCGCATAGGAGGGAAAGAGGAATTTTTCCTCATGGAAACTGAAGCGCTTAGAACCACCGGGACGCCTTTTGAGCCGTGGCTCGGAGGACTGTCAACTGACGGGACAAATCAGGACCGTGGCACTCCCACCCAATGAGCTCCGCTAAACTCTTACAGTAGTCTTGTACACCGGGAGGGAGAAATATGTCATATTTGGTATGCAAATGCAAGCTGGTCATATTTGTCAGGCTATGAGCCCTCGCTCACCTCCGATCGTCTTGACATTCTCTGGCTATCAGGTCAAAGTGAGCGAGAGAGAGATGAGATGAGAGTGTGCGGCATGCGTTGGGTAAGTCTGCTTCACCATATAATAATTTTACGCAAAAGCCACCGCTACTGGATCCACCTCATGGTGCAGCAGTGGATGCTTTTACTTGCGACGGTCGAATGACCTGTGGGTTATCTTGGTTACAGTTGGAGTATTCCTTTTCCTAAATGATGGAGTGCATAAGAAGCGGAACACTTGTGTCGGAGGTTAACAGAATGACATTACCTACAAACATAAGAAAGACTTTGAATGGCCATTTCTGAATTATATAAGGGTGGAACCATATTGATAGCACATGAACTAGATATCGATTTGAATGCCAATTAAAAATTTCTCAAGGTTGGGTGGAAGCGAAAACAGCCACTATCGACCGGATAAATTAAAAATATGGATGTCTATTGGCTCAAACTTTAGCCAACCATAGAAGCTTGAGCTAGGCATTGTTTCAGGTTAACTGTTTTGATGTACATTCCCATTTGTCTAAAGACGAACTGTCGCACCAGATTCAAAAATTTATAAAATAAAGTTATTTTTCCCGAAGAACTTCAACTTAATTTAATTAAATTTCTTGGAATGCAGACATTAGAATTTACTTTGAAACTTGGAGCTGATCGGTATATTCAGGCAGCTATACGCGCTGCCCGAAATTTGATATGAGAATTTGGGCCGAAGTCCATCAACCACTGCGGGATAACGGCATAATATTTACAAGCTGCCAACAGGCAGACAGTAGTATAACTTATTAAATTATTCACCATACTCGCATCAGCGTAGGTACTACGTAAAAGCCTAGGCACGCGTGTTTCACCTTTCTTCTGTCGCTGCCTGACACAGCTGCGAGGGTATTGGCTCACCAGTGAGTCCGCCAGCATTCCCTGTGTGCTTTCTGGTAGATAATCCAGTTTACACATTGGTACTTTTTGATATTCTCAGAACTTAATTGCTAACTTGGAGGAAATTAGCGTAGAATGAAAGCTGAAAACCAGTTTCAGGTCCGGCTTACCACACGGAGTAAATTAGGAAATACGGAAATTAGGAAATTAGGACGTAAATTAGGAAATACGGAAAGACAGAAACCGCGCGTCTGCGAGTTAACCAATTCACAGGAGAGAGTTGACTGAACGATCTAAAGCTCCTGCCAATTTTACTCCTCAACATTGACTGCTACCGCGGGCCGCAATCCAACACTCTCGAAGAGTTGGGTGCTTGTACACCATCAATGGATTTCGGTTTTCCGGATAGCGAGTGAACGGGTTACACACGTACTTGTATCAAATTCCCGAGAACAGAAGCACGTTTTGCATACTGTCGTAAATTCAACCGGATTGTTGGACCCATCAATCTGTTTATTTGGGTTGGTAACCAGGTCAAAGTCAAAAGTTCACGTGACAGCGCTGAGAGAATATCCTGAATTTTGGACGGCCAATGATTCTTGCAGTCGGGTGGTCTTACCGTGTGAGAGATCATGGGGCCGAAGCGCACATGAGAGCGGTCTAACATTGGTGGCCACATGTCGTTTACTAAGAGGCCTGTCAAGTGAAATCGACCAATACACGAAGGGGTGCTAGGAAGAAGGGGGTAACTGGAAGAGTAACTGTTTATGCTAATCAATTATTTCGTGTTTCTTGGTTAGCCGAAGCTAACGTCGGTCCTACTAGCCACGTATGTAAGCCGCCCCCCCTGTGATTCCCCAGAAAAGGATTTGATGCTGGTTGGCTAAACTACACCATGTGAGCCGAAAAAACCGACAATCAAACATGACTTATGGCCGGATGACCGGAAAGCTGTCGTAAAACAGGTTTAAATCACAGGAGTGATAGGGTAGGAAGAAAACCCGTGAAAATAATAGGCAATATCTTGAAGACGGAGGTGACAAAGACGCGAGTAGGACACTGAAGTGATCCTTAGTCAATTCCTCACTACAAAAATGGATGAATAGTGTTTTGATGGGCCAATACCACGAATCCTGAGAGTATCATGGGGACTTAAATGTCGTGAATTGGAATGCTGCAAGCTAACGGTCAGTACTGTGTATGTGTGTTGTGCCCCCCAAACGGGTCGCTTGGTAAATGCGCTGCACCAACACGGGGATCGAATCAGGGTGTGGCAGGCGTTATAATTCTGGGAATCGCTTTCATAACAAATGGTGCACGTGCCCAACATGTCTACGCGTAAGTGCAGGCTCATGCTACACCCCGCTCTCCTACACCATGGGAGACACTTAATCTGCGCCCGAACCCGCCTCCGGCTTTCTTGACTATGTCTTGACACCGGGCATAGGCGGGTAAAGAAAGAGAGAGTGCGGCAGATGCAGTGCAAGTCAAACATTACTTAAAACTAATTTGCGAACAAGAAACTGTTCCTGCAGCATAATGATGTGGAGCATACGGTGGCCTTCGTCAGATTAAGACATTTGAACGGACATTTGCGTGTATGTGTGTGGGTCTCCAGTGGGAAGTAGCAGTACTAGTTAGGTGTAGCACCACGCAGATAGCATTTAGTCGCTCCATTTGTCTCATGCAGGTGGTGAATTCTCCTGCAGCCGCCTCTAACTGGTACCCAACTCTCATCTTGGCTCCTGGAAGTTGGATTATTCCCAGCGGCCACACCCCGAGCAACCGTCACGACCATCGAGCTAAACCAGGTGAGGTTTTCCGGTGTTTTGTGTGCCTCCACACCCGGTATGTCTGACTCCCGAACTTCCCACCTCCCCCCTCTCAAAAAGTCCTACGGTGGGGGCAACAGGCTAACTTTGGTCGCTCTCCCACTAAAACCAAACCTTGACCCATAGTGGAGATCAGCAGCTGTCTGGGATGTCCAAGCAACCCTATTTAGTGACAACACTACTTGCCTCCTCGCGGAGGAAGGGGCTAGAAAAGTTGCCCTAAACAAATGCTGGGTATCACGTCTTCTGAAGCCGGCCTCGGCTCGCAGACCGCAAAATACGCAGTCATAAAATTCAAGCGAACAACAATACCCCTCGTCCCCATCCCCATGCCATGCTGTCCAGGCTGCTCGGGTGAGTCCACTCGCACTAGCAGCCTGGAATGTTCGTTTCTTTTTAGACAATCCTAGGAGCAACCGGCCGGAACGGAGGATGGCGCTAGTCCCTCGGGAACTGGCGCGCTACAAGGTGAACATTTCTGCTCTCAGTAAGACCTGATTCTCTGCGCAGGGTCAGCCTGGAGGAGGTGGGTGCCGGCTACACCTTCTGGAGGGGCCGGCCAAAGGCAGAGCGACATGACGCTGGTGTTGCCTTTGCCATCCGGAACGACATCGTGGGACGTCTGCCCTGTCTGCCGCAGGGTATCAATGATCGCCTGATGAGCCTCCCCCTGCCTCTTCGGGGAGACAAGTTCGCCACCATAATCAGCGCCTACGCTCCCCCAATGACGAGCTCAGATGCGGCGAAGGACATTTTCTACTGTGCCGAAAACGGACAAGTTAATTGTCCTTGGTGACTTCAACGTCCGCGTCGGGACAGACTACGCTGCCTGGCAGCGAGTGCTGGGTCCCCCCGGTAACGATAACGGCCTCCTTCTCCTGTGAACGTGTGCGGAACACCGTTTCCTGCTGACCAACACATTCTTCCACCTTCCGACGCGAGAGAAGACCACATAGATGCACCCTCGGTCGTGGCGCTGGCAGCTGCTGGACTATGTTCTCGTGCAGAGGTGAGATCGACAGACGTGCTGGTAACCAAGGCGATCCGCGATGCCAATGGTTGGACGGATCACCCATGAGGCTCCGACTTCAACCCCGACAAAGACCCCAAGGTAAGCGACCGCCAGGTATGATAAATACTCTTTTTTAAATCTGCCTACTCACTGTTTTGATTTCAGCAACCATATAACCGAAAAACTTGAGAGCCTGCATGTTCCAGATGATAACAGCACCGTGAAGACACGATGGTGTCAACTGCGAAATGTCATCCAGTCCACCGCCCTCGATGTCCTCGGACGCGCACGCCGTCTACACCAGGACTGGTTTGACGACAATGACGCCGACATCAGCAACTTACTCGCGGAGAAGAATGGACTACACAAAGCCTACATGGACCTTCACACTGACGCCACCAAAGCAGCATTCTTCAGATTCCGCCGCCGTGTACGGCAACGGCTGCGGGAGATGCAGGACGCCTCGATACTCCGAAAGGCTGAAGAAAGCCAGGGGTATGCGGACCGCAATGAAAGGAACAAACTTTTCAAAGCCATTTAGGCCATCTACGGCCCTTGTATCAAGGGGACCGCACCGCTGCTCAGCTCTGACGGCACAACACTGCTGACAGAGAAATCGCAAATTCTGAAGCGCTGGGCCGAGCACTTCAGAAGTTTCCTTAATTGTTCGACAGCCATTTCCGATGCTGCTATTGACCGGCTCTCTCAAGTGGACACGAAAAATGACCTGGATCTGCCGCCTTCCCTACCGGAAACCATCCGGGCCGTGCAGCAGATTTCCAGCGGTAAAGCACCGAATCAGACGCAATCCCACCGGAAGTCTACAAGCACGGTAGGCTCCGGCTGATGGCAGAACTCACAACACTCTTCCAAGAGATGTGGCGCCAAGGACAAGTTCCTCAGGATTTCAAAGAGGCAACCATCGTCCATCTCTACAACCGAAAGGGGGACCGGCCACTTTGGGATAATCATAGAGGCATCTCGTTGCTCAACATCGCCGGGGAGATCATCACCCGTATCCTTCTCAATCGTCTGAACGGTCACCTTGAGCAGTGTGTGCTCCCGGAAAGCCAATGTGGCTTCTGCCGACACCGCGGGACAACCGATATGATCTTCGCCACCCGCCAACTACAAGAGAAGTGCCAGGAGCTGCGAACTCACCTATACGCTACCCTCGTGGATCTGACGAAAACCTTTGACACGGTGAATGGCGACGGACTGTGGAATGTCATGCAGAAATTTGGTTCTCCTGAGCTGGTAACCAAGGCGATCCGCGATGCCGATAGTTGGACAGATCACCACCTCATCATCTCCCAGATGAGGCTCCGACTGCAAGCCCAACGAAGGCCGCAAGGTAAGAGGCCGCCAGGAAAGTTAAATACTCTTTTATTAAATTTGCCTGCTCACTGTTTTGATTTCAGCAACTAAATAACCGAGAACCTGGAGAACCTGCATGCTCCAGATAATAACGCCACCATGGAGACACGATGGTATCAACTGCGAAATTTCATCCATTCCACCGCCCTCGATGTCCTCGGACGCGCACGCCGTCAATACCAGGACTGGTTTGACGGCAATGACGCCGCCTCGCCACCCGCCAGTTACAAGAGAAGTACCAGGAGATGCGAACTTACTTCTGACACTACCTTTGTGGATCTGATGAAAGCCTTTGACACGGTCAATTGCGACGAACTGTTGAAAGTCATGCAGAAATTCGGCTGTCCTGAGCGGTTCACGCACATGGTACGTCAGCTTCATGAGGGGATGACGGCGCGCTTCACT
>WEDG01002850.1:0-5000 GCA_017591395.1 Schistocephalus solidus | reverse complement strand
TTGCCTATTCAGAAAGGGTGACTATCTCGAACCCGGCTCACATAAAAGAGTTAGCGGGCTAACGTTTTCATCAAGTGACGCAGAATTTTCCAAAATCTGTGAAAACTTAATGACATTAATGTTAGATAGTGACCATAATATCCACTTCCAACGACGTTTATCCGAAAAGAGATTATTTTTATAAAACTACTACTTATTTTACTACTACTAATACATCTACTACTACTACCACTGCTACGTATTCTACTACTACTACTTCTACTTTTACTACTACTACTACTACACCTACTACTACTTAAACTATTACTACTATTTGTTTTACTACTACTACTACTAAAACTACTACTACTACTACACCGACTACTACACCTACTACTAATACAAATACTACTACTAATACTACTTCGCCTACTACTAGCCATAGTGCGGCCTCTTGCGGGGCTCGAGATTGCGTCCTCAGGCAGATGAGCAGGAGGGGGTTCCCTTATTTGAAATGAATATTTTCGTCCATGAATATTTATGAGCATCCAGCCCCATAGGATCTTCTCAAGATTTTTTTAAAACGGAGCATTCGAGAAATGTTTTCAGCACCCTATTTCCTTAAAAGTAATTTATTCCAAAATTACTGGGCTGACGATTCCTTTATCCTAACGTTTTACTTGAAATATACGAAATTGTTTCAACTATAAGTAGAGTTATTGGAAAGGAGGGCTAATACATTTAAGAAATTTTGTGCGTCACAAATTATAATGAAAATAATATGCTCGGTCGCAGAACCAGACCGTTGATGCAATTGCTTACCTTGTACTTGATTAAAAGCAATAAATGATAAATGATATATTTATTTAAAACGTCTTCAGCGTGTGTTTAAGTTCCTATATTGCTAGAAGGTTCAGTTGCACACTGAATCATAGAACTGCGCTTCTACAGGCCCTCATATAGTCCTTCCACTGTGAGTGTAAGTGGTTTTCAAGATGTCGCAACCGACTGGAGGATCGAAATATATCTACCTTAAACGCTAACTCAAGTGGTTTATTCTGCCGGCTAATGGGTTCCTTGCAAACATAATCAATTCTCGCAAGCTATAACACAAACATCGTTTCGACCTGGTCTCCTCGTAACCCTCAGTGACCTATAAAGTGACCACACGATGAGCTATTTAAAAGAAGAACATACTAATCAGATTTGTAAATTAGTACCCTTTGACTTCGGAGTGGCTGAAAAATTGATAAGCAACTCTCCACACAAACGTTCTTCACACACACCACAATTCAGTGGAAGTAAGAAAGCGGCCGAAATCTAGGCTTTCGTACTTCGATGATTCCTGCGTTGCGTCAATGTGGAACGAAGTTGGGCAGTCTCAAAAGATGTTGATGAATGTTGCAACAATATGTAGGAATTAGTTTATCAAGATCAACTATGCCCATGCCAATATTAGTTGACAGAAGCCCAATTAAACACATTAAAATTAAAGAATTGTGTATCCAACTCATCCATAAATATGTGGAGGGCACACTTGCCCGGAATTCGAAAAGAAGCTTTGTTCGAGCCCAATTAATAACAAACAGTGAGGAAGTCACACATGTGTTGCCGATAATTCTTTCGTTGTGAGGGTAGGATTTTTAACTCCATTCTGCAAACAATAATTGATGGGTTTACATGTCCTATGCTTACCTATGTTTCTCCTCGTAAACAACCTGCATACACTTATACGTTTCCTAACGAGTGCCTTTCACAAAACGATGTCATCTCTGTGCCCACTTTTTAACATGTCAAGTGCATCAGTTAACAAGAGAAACGGATCAGAATTGGTCATCATAAATCATGTAGTTCTGTTCCCGTGGGTAGAGGTCTGGGACTCTTTGCAGTGAATATAAACAAGCTCTCCACCCGCTGTACACTGTTCTCACTGTCCGCAGTACCATGAAATTAACTGGCAGAACCTACCACAAATAACTCCGAGAGTATACACATACATGGGGTTTCAGCGTAAACAGCACTGATCGCAATTTTGACCTTCTTAAGCGGCAGAATGTCTTGTGAGCTCAACGTTTTGACCATTATCCTGTGAACTTTGTCCTTCCGCAGGCTACCAACTCCCACCCAAATGGGCAATTCCAAGAACTCGAAATTATATCATTCATTAAAAGGTGGACACATGATTGTGGGTAATAAACTCGCAGTTAACAGCCATTGGGCTTTGGTAAGTGAACGATGCCGGCAGAGAAAAGGGAGACTGGACGGCCATTTTTGGCTTATCAGCCGTCATCAGCCAGTCATACCCAACCCCGGCGGCGCACCACCCAAGGCTCGAACCCACGACTCATTGATCAGAAGTCCAACACTCTACCTGCTGAGCCGCGCGCTCGTTTTCTTGCTGGTTAAAATCGGAATATTGACTTGCATTGGTTGATGAACGCTCACTGATCGCTAACGGAACTCACTCATCCCGCCCCGCCTTGGGAGCTGTAAAATAAATGTCAAGACCGACCAGGGAGGATGAGTTTACCACTTTTGACTTAAAAGTCTGCGTCAATCAGCCATATCTATATACCCCGGGTTCCATCCTCGATTATCGCAACAATTGTGGTTTGTTATGGCTGGTTGAGGACGGTTAATAAGCTAGAAATCCCCATATCAGCCTCACTAATCTTTTTATATATTCCTTTTTCGCAGATATGCCTAGGGCTCTATATTTGAGCGCATGGCGTTACAGGATTAACGTGCACCATAACCTGAAATGTGAACTGCACTCAACACGCAAATAGTAAGTTGGGACGAAGGTTCTACAGCCGCTTTCCAGTCGAATTGGGCAATGAGGACATGCTTTACACATTTGAACCTGCACTGTCCTCGAGCAGTGGTGATATGGGAGCAGTCCTTTGAGTTTATCCAAACCGGTCTTGAGACAGTTGCATCAATTTTACTTCTTCCATAAGAAGCCCTATCAAGACCCACATGAGCTGACCGAAGTACATATCAATCGGGTCGTTAAAATTAGCCGCCAGTTGTGGCACAACCCTCTGAAGGATCTATTCTGGAAGCGCATTGTGACGTCTGATGAGAGGTGGGTTTGCCTGGTCAGTCACAACCGACAGTTGAAATTGGTTCCAGGCCCAGGTTGAGATCGGTTCGGCGAGAAAATGAGTATTTGTGGTTGGTGAAATTTCGAAGGTGTGCTTCACTTTTAAATTGGTTCTGAATGGCCGTGCCGTCAACTCTGATCTAGGCAGCCAATAACTGACCCGAGTCTATCACAGGCTTAAAGAGAAGTACATTAGTGAGTGTTACGCACTTGTTTGGCTTGTTTATGTACCTCACTGCACAAGGCATATGATGTACTGATGATCGGTAATGACCGTGAATCAGCTGTCTGCGTCTTGCCTGTTGCACTCTTAGCAACATATTTGTGCTATATATATGGTATGTGTCCTATGACACAACGTTCGTTTATCGCTGGTAGGTAACTGGCGGGCGGACAAATGGGATCGAGTGAGATCCTTACCACATTAGTGAGTGTTACGCACTTGTTTGGCTTGTTTATGTACCTCACTGCACAAGGCATATGATGTACTGATGATCGGTAATGACCGTGAAACAGCTGTCTGCGTCTTGCCTGTTGCACTATTAGCAACATATTTGTGCTATATATATGGTATGTGTCCTATGACACAACGTTCGTTTATCGCCGGTAGGTAACTGGCGGGCGGACAAATGTGATCGAGTGAGATCCTTACCACATTAGTGAGTGTTACGCACTTGTTTGGCTTGTTTATGTACCTCACTGCACAAGGCATATGATGTACTGATGATCGGTAATGACCGTGAAACAGCTGTCTGCGTCTTGCCTGTTGCACTCTTAGCAACATATTTGTGCTATATATATGGTATGTGTCCTATGACACAACGTTCGTTTATCGCCGGTAGGTAACTGGCGGGCGGACAAATGGGATCGAGTGAGATCCTTACCACATTAGTGAGTGTTACGCACTTGTTTGGCTTGTTTATGTACCTCACTGCACAAGGCATATGATGTACTGATGATCGGTAATGACCGTGAAACAGCTGTCTGCGTCTTGCCTGTTGCACTCTTAGCAACATATTTGTGCTATATATATGGTATGTGTCCTATGACACAACGTTCGTTTATCGCCGGTAGGTAACTGGCGGGCGGACAAATGGGATCGAGTGAGATCCTTACCACATTAGTGAGTGTTACGCACTTGTTTGGCTTGTTTATGTACCTCACTGCACAAGGCATATGATGTACTGATGATCGGTAATGACCGTGAAACAGCTGTCTGCGTCTTGCCTGTTGCACTCTGCTAACATATTTGTGCTATATATATATATATATATATATGTATATATATATATATATATATATATATATATATATATAGAGTCGTCATTCGCGGTTCGGTAAAGTTAAATATTGTCAAACAAAGTTATAAGAGTTTTGTGGCAAGATACCACAGAAATTGGCGAAATATAATTTAGAACCTGAATTCGTTCCTTATTTCCCAAAAAATGCGATTCCTTATAGTTGCTCTCACCTGATTTTCCTTGATCTAAGTTCACATTTTCCATTTCCAGGAGGGGTTTAGTTGAAGCTTTTCTTACTTATATTTATGTTGTTTTATAACAAAATATGCAACCTGCTCTGCGATATTAAATAGCAAAGGAAATGTCTGAAATGCCCAGCAACCTCCGATTTCACCCAAATCTTGTCTATTTTTCTTAAATAAAATACAGTAAACATGCAGTGTTCTTTAAAAAGGACATTCTGTGCCTTAAATCCTTTAACAAACAAAAATAACAATACTAATTGTATGATAAACTTTTCAATCAAATTTTCATCAAACCTTGCATGAGTTAGGTCATCTACTGTAGCAGTAATTGTTAGAACGTCCGCATCCAAAACATAATCGAGTATGTTGGTGAGTATGTTGTTAAGTCTTGATGACCTGCGACCTGGGAGGACCTCGCCAGGATAGACC
>WEDG01002849.1:17500-58180 GCA_017591395.1 Schistocephalus solidus | reverse complement strand
GCAGTTCGACCGTCGATTTCGACGAGGTCCACCGTATGCTCCACACCAGGTGGTGCAGGGACGGTGACTTGCGCGTGAATTAGTTTTAAGTGATAGTAGCCTTGCGCTGCAGCTACCGCACTCTCTCCTCCTCCCCCACCTGAGCACGGTGTCAAGACAGAGTCAAGAAGACCGGAGATGGGAGAGGGCGCAGGTGGCTGGCGCGGCCGGAGCCGCCCTGGGCGTGCCACCACACCTGGCTCGGATCCCACGGAGTGGGAGTGCCATAAAGGCCACATTAAGAAGGAGCCATTGCAACCTGACTCTCAGTCCGCCAGTCAGCCACTCCACACAAAAACACACATTGGGCTGACCACGCGGTCCGAGTTATCCCATCAGTTGGCAACCTTCCAAGCCACGGATTTTAGCGCACCGTAATAGTTTCAAGCGCGTCAGATTGTTTATAGTGAGGGAAAAATACGCTGAGCTCTCGACCTCACTCTCTCCCCACCCCACAATCAGACCACTGTCCGAGCCGGTCAGTTGTCTGATGCGGAAGCGGGCGCAGCTGCTGGTGACCTCGTCTACGTGTACTACGTACACGACCTGGCCCCCAAACACAAGCACCAGGATTTCACAGAACAGGGGGTTGAACGGCTTACATCTCACATGTGTGAGATAGCCAGAGGTCACGTTAAGAAGGAGCCATCGCAGCCTGACTCTCAGACCACCAGTCAGCCACTCCACACAAAACACACATTGGGCTGGCCACGCGGTCCGAGTTATCCCGTCAGTTGGCAACCTTCCAAGCCACGGCTTTTAGCTCACCGTGATAGTTTCAAGCGCGTCAGATTGTTTATAGTGAGGGAATATGCGCTGAGCTGTCGACCTCACTCTCTCCCCACCCCACAGTCAGACTACTGTCCGAGCCGGTCAGTTGCCTGATGTGGGAGTGGGCGCATTAACTGACGGATCGGCGTACCCGTCTTCGCGCGCCACAGCACGACCTGGCCCCCATAACGCACACACCAGGATTCACAAACTCAGGGGATATGGAGCAGCCATCGCCGTCTGACTCCCAGTCCACTCGTCAGCCACTCGACACACACAGCACATACACTGAGCCGACGGCGTGGTCTGGTGGAAGCGTTAGATTGGCAGACTTCCCAGCCACGGTTTCTAGGAAAAAGTGATATACTCTGATAAATGGTGATTGTGAGGGTGTTGTCGATGTATTGGTGTAGGTAGTGTGCGCTGACGTAGCTTAGACTCCGGTGGTTTACCGGAGCTTTTCGTGGAGGCGCATGTGTTCTAATAGGCCCATGCGGTGTGTAAATGTGCGGGAGCAGTGAACGCTGGGGGACCCACTGAGGAGCTGAAACCCTCGTTGCTGTGTCACACAGCAGCAGAAACATCGGCGTAACACGTGTCTGCGCTTTTAGCTAGTATCTATGTCGGAAGTACGGTATAACGTCTTTGTCATATTAGATTCATACTACTTGTAGTACTACTTGATGGAGAATGGGCATTACGTGGTTATTTCGCAGTGGTTGATTGTCTTCGACCCGAATGTTCATTGAAATTTCGGGTCTGACCCTAAAAAGTCATGTCCGAATCACCTAACTCCATGTCCTGCACTTAATAATTTCAGAAATTATTTACCCGATATATATATATATATATATATATATATATATATATATATATATATATATATGGAATGGAACCTACAAAGACAAGGGAGACCGGAATGGCCATTTCTGGCTTATTAGCCGTCATCAGCCAGTAATACCCAATCCCAAGTGTGGCACACCTGGGATTCGAACCCGCGACCTTTGGTACTTGAGTCGAATGCTCTACCATTGAGCCACGGGCTCGTTGTTTTGTCGGTTGTGATCGGGAATATGATGATAGTGTGGGGCTCACCGATCTGCTTAAGGAACATGCATGTTCCGTTGTGCCCTGGAGCTCAGACTAGAGCCCTCGCAGGCGGTCGCATAGCGACGTGTAGCATATGATGGAATGGAACCGACAAAGACAAGGGAGACCGGAATGGCCATTTCTGGCTTATTAGCCGTCATCAGCCAGTCATACCCAATCCCAAGTGTGGCACACCTGGGATTCGAACCCGCGACCTTTGGTATTTGAGTCGAATGCTCTGCCATTGAGCCACTGGCTCGTTGTTTTGTCGGTTGTGATCGGGAAAATAATGATAGTGTGGGGCTCACCGATCTGCTTAAGGAACATGCATGTTCCGTTGTGCCCTGGAGCTCAGACTAGAGCCCTCGCAGGCGGTCGCATAGTGACGTGTAGCAAATGATGGAATGGAACTGACAAAGACAAGGGAGACCGGAATGGCCATTTCTGGTTTATAAGTCGTCATCAGCCAGTCATACCCAATCCCAAGTGTGTCACACCTGGGATTCGAACCCGCGAAGTTTGGTATTTGAGTCGAATGCTCTTCCATTCCATCATATGCTACACGTCGCTATGCGACCGCCTGCGAGGGCTCTAGTCTGAGCTCCAGGGCACAACGGAACATGCATGTTCCTTGAGCAGATCGGTGAGCCCCACACTATCATCATATTCCCGATCACAACCGAAAAACAACGAGCCCGTGGCTCAATGGTAGAGCATTCGACTCAAATACCAAAGGTTGCGGGTTCGAATCCCAGGTGTGCCACACTTGGGATTGGGTATGACTGGCTGATGACGGCTAATAAGCCAGAAATGGCCATTCCGGTCTCCCTTGTCTTTGTCGGTTCCATTCCATCATATGCTACACGTCGCTATGCGACCGCCTGCGAGGGCTCTAGTCTGAGCTCCAGGGCACAACGGAACATGCATGTTCCTTAAGCAGATCGGTGAGCCCCACACGATCATCATATTCCCGATCACAACCGACAAAACAACTAGCCCGTGGCTCAATGGTAGAGCATTCGACTCAAATACCAAAGGTCGCGGGTTCGAATCCCAGGTGTGCCACGCTTGGGTTTGGGTATGACTGGCTGATGACGGCTAATAAGCCAGAAATGGCCATTCCGGTCTCCCTTGTCTGTGTCGGTTCCATTTCATCATATGCTACACGTCGCTATGCGACCGCCTGCGAGGGCTCTAGTCTGAGCTCCAGGGCACAAAGGAAGATGCATGTTCCTTAAGCAGATCGGTGAGCCCCACACTATCATATATATATATATATTGAAGTTGAATACGTTCTATGGGAAATGGAGCTTTATTGTGTAAATTTTCAACACCGGTTCTCCGGGTCGTCGTCAGACGCAGGCGGGCAGCAAATGTGACCAAAAACAGTTGACATCGTAATCTCGCGAAAAAAATCGATACTGGCGTGAACATTGGCACCATTGAGCGGCCGCCGTGTGTATCATCCTGCCCTGATTGGTTCTCATTTCTTCCATTTCTCCTTGAGATGTTTGTACGCCGCATCCAACTCGATATGTCTGTTGATGCATGACTCATCTGAATGCATCGCCTCGAGGAACTCTCAACCTTTCTTGAAGGGACAAGCGGCGACAATCCGTGTTTTTTATCCCAAGCGAAGTTGTGCCCGGTGTCTAGAGTATGCATAGCTGTTTGGGACAGATGGTCCCGCCTCTTTACTGCCAACTGATGTTCATAGATGCGTGTAGAGGCGGATTTGCCGGTCTGACCACAATACACGGCATCACATGCTTTACACGGGATCTTGTAGATGACTTCTTTCTTGTCCAAATAGTTGACCCTGTCCTTAGGGTGGACAGGCTGGGTACGCAAAGTGGTTGTCGGTTTGTGCGCCACATGAATTTGGTGCTTCCTTAGGTGTCTTTCGACGAGTTCAGACACATTCTTAATGTAGGGAAGGGTTCGCCATGTATTTATTTTTGGCGCCTCGTTAGAACTATTTGGTTCCTTTTCTGTCGACTGCTGTCGTTTCAAGTATCGGCGTACAAAATCCTTTGGGTACCCGTTCTGCGAAAATAATTCACACAAGTAATTCAGTTCGATTCGATAGCCTTCTTCGTCGGAGCAAAGGGATTTTGCTCGACTGAGTAGACTGTTGACAGCACTCCGTTTTTGACCGATAGGCTGATTGCTCTCATAAGGCAGAATAACTTCGGCATAAGTTTCCTTTCGATAAACCGATGTGCGTAGTGTTCCGTCGGTCTTTCGTTGTACGAGAACATCCAGGAATGCGAGTTTATTGTCAACTTCCTTTTCGAGTGTGAATTGGATTCCCTGGATTGTGGAGTTGATGGTGTTATGCAGCATTTCCAGTTGGTCCTTTTTAACGACAAAAAATGTGTCGTCTACATAACGTAGCCATAATTTAGGATAAACTAACTGAAGAGCCGTAGCCTCGAGTTTCCGCATTGCGAATTTGGCGAGAAAACAAGAGATGGGTGACCCCATTGGAGCTCCTTTCAGTTGCTTATAGCATTTTTGGTCGAATGAAAAGTTAGTTTCTAAACATAGATCCATGAGCTCGAGTACGGCCGCTGCTGGAACATCCGTATAGTGGGACGACAGAAGTTCCTTTGTGTATTGTTTTGCAAGGGCTAACGGTATAGACGTGAAGAGGGAAATGACATCGAAGGAGACCATTATTTCATATGTGGAGATTGTGGTTCCTTTTAATTTCTTTAGAAACTCCGTTGAATTCTAAAATTGAGGTTGCACCATTCTTCGTAAGCGGATGAAGCTTTTGGAATAACCACTTGGAAATTTTATAGTTGGGCGCACCGATCAATGACACAATAGGTCGCAGTGGAACTTCAGTTTTTGTGGACTTTTAGGCAGTCCATAAATCTTCGCGATGGTTGGTTCAGTTTATCGCAGGGATTCAGCAATATTTCCTGACATATATATATATATATATATATATATATATATATATATATATATATATATATATATATATATATATATGATAGTGTGGGGCTCACCAATCTGTTTAAGGAACAAGTAAGCTCCATTGTGCCCTGGAGTTCAGAATATAGCCCTCGCAGGCGGTCGCATAGTGAAATAAAGCATATGTTGATAAAATGGAACCGACAAAGGCAAGGGAGACAGGAATGGCCATTTCTGGCTTATTAGCTGACATCAGCCAGTCATACACAATCTTAAGTGTGGCACACATGGGATTCAAACCCACGAACTTTGGTAATTGAGTCGAACGCTCGAACATTAGACCACGGGCTCGTCGTTTTGTCGGTTGCGATCGGAAATATAATGAAAGTGTGTTGCTCACCGATCTGCTTAAGGAACCTGTATGTTCCGTTGTGCCCTGGAGTTCAGACTAGAGCCCTCGCGGTTGGTCGCATAGCGACATGTAGCATATGTTGATTAAAATGAACCGAAAAAGACAAGGGAGACCGGAATTGCAATTTCTGGCTTTTTAGCCATAATAAGCCAGACATACCCAATCCCAAGTGTGGCACACCTTGAATTCGAACTAGCAACTTTTGGTAATTGAGATTAACGATCAACCATTGAACCACGGGCTCGTTGTATTGTCGGTTACGATCGGAAATATAATGATAGTGTAATGCTCACCGATCTGCTTAAGGAACATGTTTGTTCCGTTGTGCCCTGGATCTCAGACTAGAGCCCTCGCAGGTGGTCGCATAGCGACATGTAGTATATGTTGATAAAATGGAACCGACAAAGAAAGGGGACACCGGAATGGCCATTTCTGGCTTATTTGCCGTCATCAGCCAGTCATACCCAATCCCAAGTGTGGCACACCTGGGATTCGAACGCGCAAACTTTGGTAATTGAGTCGAACGCTCTACCATTGAGCCACGGGCTCGTTGTTTTGTCGGTTACGATCGGGAATATGATGATAGTGTGTTTCACACCGACCTGCTTAAGGAACATATATGTTCCGTTGTGCCCTGTATCTCAGATTAGATCCCTCGCAGGTGGTCGCATAGCGACATGTAGCATATGTTGATAAAATGGAACCGACAAGTACAAGGAAGACCGGAATGGCCATTTCTGGCTTATTAGCCGTCATCAGCCAGACATACCCAATCCCAAGTGTGGCACACCTGGGATGAGATCCCACAACCTTTGTTAATTGAGTCGAGCGCTCTACCGTTGAGCCACTTGCTGATTGTTTTGTCGGTTATGATCGGGAATATGATGATAGTGTGTTGCACACCGACCTGCTTAAGGAACATGTATGTGCCTTTGTGCCCTGGATCTCAGACTAGAGCCCTCGCGGTTGGTCACATAGCGACATGTAGCATATTTTGATAAAGTGGAACCGAAAATGACAAGGGAGACCGGAATGGCAATTCCTTTCTTTTTAGCCGTTATCAGCCAGTCATACCCAATCCCAAGTGTGGCACACCTGGGATTAGATCCCACAACCTTTGTTAATCGAGTCGAACGCACTACCATTGAGCCACGGGCTCGTTGTTTTGTCGGTTACGATCGGGAATATGATGATATTGTTTTGCACGCCGACATGCTTAAGGAACAAGTATGTTCCGCTGTGCCCTGGATCTCAGACTTGAGCCCTCGCGGTTGGTCGCATAGCAACATGTAGCATTTGTTGATAAAATGGAACAGACAAAGACAAGGGAGAACGGAATGTCAATTTCTGGGATTTTAGCCGTCATCAGCCAGTCATACCCAATCCCAAATGCGGCACACCTGGGATTCGAACCCGGGATATTTGGTTATTGAGTCAAACGCTCTACCATTGAGCCACGGGCTCTTTGTTTTGTCGGTTACGATCGGGAATATGATGATAGTGTGTTGCTCACTGACCTGCTTAAGGAACATGTATGTTCCGTTGTGCCCTGGATCTCAGACTTGAGCCCTCGCAGGTGGTCGCATAGCGACATGTAGCATATGTTGATAAAATGGAACCGACAAAGACAAGGGAGACCGGAATGCCAATTCCTGGCTTTTTCCAGCCGGTCATAACCAATCCCATGTGTGGCATACCTGGGCCTCGAACGCGCTATCTTTGGTAATTGAGTCAAACACTCTACCATTGAGCCACGGGCTCGTTGGTTTTTTGCCGTTACGATCGGAAATATGATGACAGTGTGTTTCACACCGTTGTGCACACCGTTGTTGCTTCACCGTTGTGCCCTGGATCTCAGACTAGAGCCCTCGTAGTTGGCCGCATAGCGACGTGTAGCATATGTTGATAAAAATGAACTGACAATAACAAGGGAGAAGGGAAATACTGATTTCTGGCTTTTTAGCCATCACCAGCCAGTCATACCCAATCCAAAGTGGGGCACACCTCGGATTCGTACGCGCAACCTTTGGTAATTGAGTCGAACACTCGACAATTGAGCAATGGGCTCGTTGTTTTGTCCGTTACAATCGGGAATATGATGGTAGTGTGTTGCTCACCAACCTGCTTAAGGAAAATGTATGTTTCGTTGTTCCCTGGAACTCAGACTAGATCCCACGCAGGTGGTCGCATAGCGACATGTAGCATATGTTGATAAAATGGAACCGACAAAGTCAAAGGAGACCAGATTGGCAATTCCTTTCTTTTTTGCCGTCATCAGCCAGTCATACCAATCCCAAGTGTTGCACACCTGGGATTCGAACCCGCAACCTTTGGTAATTGAGTCGAACGCTCTACCATTGAGCCACGGGCTCGTTGTTTTGTCGGTAGCGATCGGGAATATGATGTTTGTGTGTTGCTCACCGACCTGCTTAAGGAACATGTATGTTCCGTTGTACCCTGGATCTCAGACTAGAGCCCTCGCAGGTGGTCGCATAACGACATGTAGCATATGTTGATAAAATGATAATGGTAAAAAAACGATAAAAATGAACCGACAAAGACAAGGGAGACTGGAATGGCAATTCCTGGCTTTTTAGCCGTCATCAGCCACTCATACCCAATCCCAAATATGGCACACCTGGGATTCGAACCCGCGAACCTTTTGGTAATTGAGTCGAACGCTCTACCATTGAGCCACGGGCTCGTTGTTTTGTCGGTTGCGATCGGGAATATGATGATAGTGTGTGGCTCACCGACCTGCTTAAGGAACATGTATGTTCCGTTGTGCCCTGGATATCAGACTAGAGACCCTCGCAGGTGGTCGCATAGCGACATGTAGCATATGTTGATAAAAATGAACCAACAAAGACAAGGGAGACCGGAATGGCCAGTTCTGGCTTTTTTAGCCGTCATCAGCCAGTCATACCCAATCCCAAGTTTGCACACCTGGGATTTGAACCCGCAACCTTTGGTAATTGAGTCGAACGCTCTACCATTGATCCACGCGCTCTTTTTTTCGTCGGTTGCGATCGGGAATATGATGATTGCGTGTTGCTCACCGATTTGCTTAAGGAACATATATGTTCCGTTGTGCCCTGAAGCTCTGAATAGAGACCTGGCAGGCTGTCGCATATCGACATGAAGCATATGTTGATAAAAATGAACCGACAATGAAAAAGGGAGAACGGAATGGCAATTTCTGTCTTATTAGCCATCATCAGCCAGTCATTCCCCATCCCAAATTTGGCACACCTGGGATTCGAACCCGCGAACTTTGGTAATTGAGTCGAACGCTCTAATATTGAGCCACGGGCTCGTTGTTTTGTCGGTTACGATCGGAAATGTGATGAAAGTGTGTAGCTAACTGACCTGCTTATGTAACATGTATGTTTCGTTGTGCCCTGGATATCAGACTAGAGACCTCGCAGGTGGTCGCATAGCGATATGTAGCGTATGTTGATAAAATCGAACCAACAAAGACAAGGGAGACCGCAATGGCCATTTCTGGCTTTTTAGCCGTCATCAGCCAGTCATACCCAATCCCAAGTGTTGCACACCTGGGATTTGAACCCGCAACGTTTGGTAATTGAGTCGAACGCTCTACCATTGATCCACGCGCTCTTATTTTCGTCGGTTGCGATCGGGAATATGATGATTGCCTGTTGCTCACCGATTTGCTTAAGGAACATATATGTTCCGTTGTGCCCTGAAGCTCTGAATAGAGACCTGGCAGGCTGTCGCATATCGACATGAAGCATATGTTGATAAAAATGAACCGACAATGAAAAAGGGAGAACGGAATGGCAATTCCTGGCTTTTTTGCCGTCATCAGCCAGTCATACCCAATCCCAAAGTGGGAACACCTGGGATTTAAACCCGCGACCTTTGGAAATTGAGACGAATTCTCTACCATTGAACCACGGGCTCGTTTTTTTGTCGGTTACGATCGGGAAAATGATGATAGTGTGTTGCTCACCGACCTGCTTATGTAACATGTATGTTCCGTTGTTCCCTGGATATCAGACTAAACCCTCGTTGGTGGTCGCATAGGGATGTGTAGCATATGTTGATAAATTGCAACCGACAAAAACAAGGGAGACCGGAATGGCCATTTCTGGCTTATTAGCTGTCATTAGCCAGACATTCCCAATCCCAAGTGTGGCACACATGGGATTTGAACACGCAACCTTCGGTAATTGAGATTTACGATCTAACATTGAACCACGGGCTCGTTGTTTTTTCGGTTGCGTCTGGGAATATGATGAAGGTGGATAGCTCACCGATCAGCTTAAGGAAAATGCATTTTCCCTGGTGCCCTGGATCTCAGACTAGAGCCCTCGCTGGTGGTCGCATAGCGACATGTAGCATATGTTGATAATGTGGATCCGACAAAGTAAGGGGAGACCGGAATGGCCATTTCTGGCTTTTTAGCCGTCTTCAGCCAGTCAAACCCAATCTTAAATGTAGCACATCTGGGATTCGAACCCGCGACATTTGGTAATTGAGTCAAACGATCTACCATTGAGCCACGGGCTCGTTGTTTGGTCGGTTACGATCGGGAATATGATGATAGTGTTTTGCTCACTGACCTGCTTAAGGAACATGTATGTTCCATTGTGCCATGAATCTCAGACTAGAGACCTTGCCGGTGGTCGCATAGCGACATTTGGCATATGTTGATAAAATGGAACCGACAAAGACAAGGGAGACCGGAATGTCAATTCCTGGATTTTATGCCGTCATCAGCCAGTCATAACCAATCCCAAGTGTGGCACGCCTGGGATTCGAACGCGCACACTTTGGTAATTAAGTCGAACGCTCTACCATTGAGCCACGGGCTCATTTTTTGTCGGTTGCGATCGGGAATATGACGAAAAGGTGTTGCTCACCGATCTGCTTAAGGAACATGTATGTTCCGTTGTGCCCTATAGTTCAGACTAGAGGCCTCGCGGTTGGTTGCATAGCAACATGTAGCATATGTTGATAAAAATTAACCGACAAAGACAAGGAAGACCGGAATGGCAATTTCTGGCTTTTTAGCCGTCATCAGCCAGTCACACCCAATCCCAAATCTGGCACACCTGGGATTCGAACCCGCGACCTTTGGTAATTGAGTCGAACGCTCTACCATTGAGCCATGGGCTCGTTGTTTTGTCGGTTAAAATCGGGAATATGATGATAGTGTGTTGCTCACCGACCTGCTTATGTAACATGTATTTTCCGTTGTGCCCTGGATATCAGACTAGAGCCCTCGCTGGTGGTCGCATAGCGATATGTAGCATATGTTGATAAATTGCAACCGACAAAGACAAGGGAGACCGGAATGGCCATTTCTGGCTTATTAGCCGTCATCAGCCTGTCATACCCAAACCCAAGTGTGGCACACCTTGAATTCGAACCAGCAACCATTGGTAATTGAGATTAACGATCTACCATTGAACCACGGGCTCGTTGTTTTGTCGTTAGCGATCGGGAATATGAAGATAGTGTGTAGCTCACCGATCAGCTTAAGGAACATGTATGTTCCGTTGTGCCCTGGAGCTCAGACTAGGCCCTCGCAGGCGGTCGCATAGCGACGTGAAGCATATGTTGCTAAAGTGGAACCGACAAAGAAAGGGGACACTGGAATGGCCATTTCTGGCTTATTTGCCGTCATCAGCCAGTCGTACTAAATTCCAAGTGTGGCACACCTGCGATTTGCACCGGCGACCTTTGATCATTGAGTCGAAAGCTCTACCATAGAGCCACGAGCTCGTTTTATTGTCGGTTGTGATCAGGAATATGATGATAGTGTGTAGCTCACGCATCTGCTTAAGGAACATGTATGCACCGTTTTGCCCTGGATCTCAGACTAGAGCCCTCGCTGGTGGTCGCATAGCGACATGTAGCATATGTTGATAATGTGGATCCGACAAAGTAAGGGGAGACCGGAATGGCCATTTCTGGCTTTTTAGCCGTCTTCAGCCAGTCAAACCCAATCTTAAATGTAGCACATCTGGGATTCGAACCCGCGACATTTGGTAATTGAGTCAAACGATCTACCATTGAGCCACGGGCTCGTTGTTTGGTCGGTTACGATCGGGAATATGATGATAGTGTTTTGCTCACTGACCTGCTTAAGGAACATGTATGTTCCATTGTGCCATGAATCTCAGACTAGAGACCTTGCCGGTGGTCGCATAGCGACATTTGGCATATGTTGATAAAATGGAACCGACAAAGACAAGGGAGACCGGAATGTCAATTCCTGGATTTTATGCCGTCATCAGCCAGTCATAACCAATCCCAAGTGTGGCACGCCTGGGATTCGAACGCGCACACTTTGGTAATTAAGTCGAACGCTCTACCATTGAGCCACGGGCTCATTTTTTGTCGGTTGCGATCGGGAATATGACGAAAAGGTGTTGCTCACCGATCTGCTTAAGGAACATGTATGTTCCGTTGTGCCCTATAGTTCAGACTAGAGGCCTCGCGGTTGGTTGCATAGCAACATGTAGCATATGTTGATAAAAATTAACCGACAAAGACAAGGAAGACCGGAATGGCAATTTCTGGCTTTTTAGCCGTCATCAGCCAGTCACACCCAATCCCAAATCTGGCACACCTGGGATTCGAACCCGCGACCTTTGGTAATTGAGTCGAACGCTCTACCATTGAGCCATGGGCTCGTTGTTTTGTCGGTTAAAATCGGGAATATGATGATAGTGTGTTGCTCACCGACCTGCTTATGTAACATGTATTTTCCGTTGTGCCCTGGATATCAGACTAGAGCCCTCGCTGGTGGTCGCATAGCGATATGTAGCATATGTTGATAAATTGCAACCGACAAAGACAAGGGAGACCGGAATGGCCATTTCTGGCTTATTAGCCGTCATCAGCCTGTCATACCCAAACCCAAGTGTGGCACACCTTGAATTCGAACCAGCAACCATTGGTAATTGAGATTAACGATCTACCATTGAACCACGGACTCGTTTTTTTTCGCTTGCGATATGGAATATGATGAAGGTGGGTAGTTCAAAGATCTGCTTAAGGAACATGTATGTTCCGTTGTGCCCTGGAGCTCAGACTAGGCCCTCGCAGGCGGTCGCATAGCGACGTGAAGCATATGTTGCTAAAGTGGAACCGACAAAGAAAGGGGACACTGGAATGGCCATTTCTGGCTTATTTGCCGTCATCAGCCAGTCGTACTAAATTCCAAGTGTGGCACACCTGCGATTTGCACCCGGCGACCTTTGATCATTGAGTCGAAAGCTCTACCATAGAGCCACGAGCTCGTTTTATTGTCGGTTGTGATCGGGAATATGATGATAGTGTGTAGCTCACCGATCTGCTTAAGGAACATGTATGCTCCGTTTTGCCCTGGATCTCAGACTAGAGCCCTCGCTGGTGGTCGCATAGCGACATGTAGCATATGTAGATAAAATGGAACCGACAAAGACAAGGGAGACCGGAATGTCCATTTCTGGCTTATTAGCCGTCATCAGCCACTCATATCCAATCTCAAGTGCGGCACACCTTGAATTCGAACCAGCAACCTTTGGTAATTGACAGTAAAGATCTACCATAGAGCCACGGGCTCGTTGTATTGTCCGTTGCGATCAGGAATATGATGATAGCGTGTTGCTAACTGATCTGCTTACGGAACATGTATGTTCCGTTTTGCTCTGGAGCTCAGACTAGAGCCCTCGCAGGCGGTCGCATAGCGACATGTAGCATATGTAGATAAAATGGAACCGACAAAGACAAGGGAGACCGGAATGTCCATTTCTGGCTTATTTGCCGTCATCAGCCAGTCATACTCAATCCCAAGTGTTGCACACCTGGGATTTCAACCCGCGACCTTTGTTAATTGATTCCAACGCTCTACCATAGAGCCACGGGCTCGTTTTTGTGTCGGGTGAGATCGGGAATATGATGATAGTATGAAGCTCACCGATCAGCTTAAGGAACATGTAGGTTCCTTTGTGCCCTGTAGCTCAGACTAGAACCCTCGCAGGCTGTCTCATAGGGACATGTAGCATATGTTGATAAAGATGAACCGAAAAATTCAAGGGCGAACGGAATGGCCATTTCTGCCTTATTAGCTGTCATCAGCCAGACATTCCCAATCCCAAGTGTGGCACACCTGGGATTCGAAACCGCAACCTTTGGTTATTGAGTCGAACGTTCTACCATTGAGCCACGGGCTCGTTTTTTTGTCGGTTGCGATCGGGAATATGATGATAGTGTGTTGCTCACGGATCTGCTTAAGGAATATGTATGTTCCTTTGTGCACTTGATTTCAGACTAGAGGCCTCGTGGTTTGTCGCATAGCAAAATGAAGCATATGATGATAAAAATGAACCGACAAAGAAAAGGGAGACCGGAATGTTAATTGATGGCTTTTAAGCCGTCATCAGCCAGTCATACCCAATCCAAAATGTGGCACACCTGGGATTCGAACCCGCAACCTTTGGTAATTGAGTCGAACGCTCTACCATCGAGCCACGGCTCGTTGTATTGTCGGTTTCGATCGGGAATATGATGACAGTGTGTTGCTCACCGACCTGCTTAAGGAAAATGTATGTTCCGTTGTGCCCTGGCTCTCAGACTAGAGCCCTCGCAGGTGGTCGCATATCGACATGAAGCATATGTTGATAAAGTGGCAACGACAAAGATGAGGGAGACCGGAATGGCCATTTCTGCCGTATTTGCCGCCATCAGCCAATTATACCCAATCCCAAGTGTGGCACACCTTGAATTCGAACCAGCAACCATTGGTAATTGAGATTAACGATCTACCATTGAACCACGGGCTCGTTGTTTTGTCGTTAGCGATCGGGAATATGAAGATAGTGTGTAGCTCACCGATCAGCTTAAGGAACATGTATGTTCCGTTGTGCCCTGGAGCTCAGACTAGGCCCTCGCAGGCGGTCGCATAGCGACGTGAAGCATATGTTGCTAAAGTGGAACCGACAAAGAAAGGGGACACTGGAATGGCCATTTCTGGCTTATTTGCCGTCATCAGCCAGTCGTACTAAATTCCAAGTGTGGCACATCTGCGATTTGCACCGGCGACCTTTGATCATTGAGTCGAAAGCTCTACCATAGAGCCACGAGCTCGTTTTATTGTCGGTTGTGATCGGGAATATGATGATAGTGTGTAGCTCACCGATCTGCTTAAGGAACATGTATGCTCCGTTTTGCCCTGGATCTCAGACTAGAGCCCTCGCTGGTGGTCGCATAGCGACATGTAGCATATGTAGATAAAATGGAACCGACAAAGACAAGGGAGACCGGAATGTCCATTTCTGGCTTATTAGCCGTCATCAGCCACTCATATCCAATCTCAAGTGCGGCACAACTTGAATTCGAACCAGCAACCTTTGTTAATTAACAGTAAAGATCTACCATAGAGCCACGGGCTCGTTGTATTGTCCGTTGCGATCAGGAATATGATGATAGCGTGTTGCTAACTGATCTGCTTACGGAACATGTATGTTCCGTTTTGCTCTGGAGCTCAGACTAGAGCCCTCGCAGGCGGTCGCATAGCGACATGTAGCATATGTAGATAAAATGGAACCGACAAAGACAAGGGAGACCGGAATGTCCATTTCTGGCTTATTTGCCGTCATCAGCCACTCATATCCAATCTCAAGTGCGGCACGACTTGAATTCGAACCAGCAACCTTTGTTAGTTAACAGTAAAGATCTACCATAGAGCCACGGGCTCGTTGTATTGTCCTTTGCGATCAGGAATATGATGATAGCGTGTTGCTAACTGATCTGCTTACGGAACATGTATGTTCCGTTTTGCTCTGGAGCTCAGACTAGAGCCCTCGCAGGCGGTCGCATAGCGACATGTAGCATATGTAGATAAAATGGAACCGACAAAGACAAGGGAGACCGGAATGTCCATTTCTGGCTTATTAGCCGTCATCAGCCACTCATATCCAATCTCAAGTGCGGCACAACTTGAATTCGAACCAGCAACCTTTGTTAATTAACAGTAAAGATCTACCATAGAGCCACGGGCTCGTTGTATTGTCCGCTGCGATCAGGAATATGATGATAGCGTGTTGCTAACTGATCTGCTTACGGAACATGTATGTTCCGTTTTGCTCTGGAGCTCAGACTAGAGCCCTCACAGGCGGTCGCATAGCGACATATAGCATATGTTGATAAAGTTGAACCGAAAAAAATTCAAGGGCGAACGGAATGGCCATTTCTGGCTTATTAGCTGTCATCAGCCAGACATTCCCAATCCCAAGTGTGGCACACCTGGGATTCGAAACCGCAACTTTTGGTAATTGAGATTAACGAACTAACATTGAACAACGGGCTCGTTGTTTTGTCGGTTACGATCGGGAATATGATAATAGTTTGTTGCTTACCGACCTTCTTTAGGAACATGTATGTTCGTTGTGCCCTGGATATCAGACTAGAGCCCTCTCAGGTGGTCGCATAGCGACATGTATCATATGTTGATCAAATGGAATCGAAAAAGACAAGGGAGACCTGAATGGCAATTCCTGGCTTTTTAGCCGTCATCAGCCAGTCATACCCAATCCCAAGTGTGGCACACCTGGGATTCGAACCCGCAACCTTTGGTAATTGAGTTGAACGCTCTACCATTGAGCCACGGGCTCGTTGTTATTTCGGTTACGACCGGGAATATGATGATAGTGTGTTGCTCACCAACCTGCTTAAGGAACATGTATGTTCCGTTGTGCCCTGGATCTCAGACTAAAGACCTCGCAGGTGGTCGCATAGCGACATGTAGCATATGTTGATAAAGTTGAACCGAAATTTCAAGGGAGAACGGAATGGCCATTTCTGGCTTATTAGCTGTCATCAGCCAGACATTCCCATTCCCAAGTGTGGCACACCTGGGATTCAAACCCACGACCTTTGGTAATTGAGTCGAACGCTCTACCAATGAGCCACGGGCTCTTTGTCTTGTCAGTTGCGATCGGGAATATGATGATAGTGTGTTGCTCACCGACCTGCTTAAGGAACATGTATGTTCCTTTGTGCCCTGGATCTCAGACTTAAGACCTCGCAGGTGGTTGCATAGCGACATGTAGCATATGTTGATCAAGTGGAACCCACAAGGACAAGGTAGTCCGGAATGGCCATTTCTGGTTTAAACCCGTCATCAGCGGTCATACCCAATCCCAAGTTTGGCACACCAGGTATTCTTACCCGTGCCCTTTGGTAATTGAGTCGAATGCTCTACCATTAAGCCTCGGGCTCGTTGTTTTGTCGGTTGCGATCGGGAATATGATGATAGTGTGTTGCTCACCGATCTGCTTAAGAAACATATATGTTCCGTTGTGCCCTTGAGCTCAGACTAGAGCCATCGCAGGCGTCGCATAGCGACATGTAGCATACGTTGATAAATTAGAACCGAAAAAGACGAGGGAGACCGGAAGGGCGAGTCGGACGACAAAAGGGCAGTACTCCGCTACCTCCAGCGCCTTTTCATGGCCAACGGATACCCTCGTAACTTCATCGAGCGCAGCAGGCTGGCCAAACCAAGATAACATCTGGTAACAGAACACCCAAAAGTCTGGCGTGCACTGCCATACATTGACGGCGTCTCTGGGGCAGTTTCCCGCCTCCTCAGACCGCTGGGGATTGGAATCGCCTATCGACCGGATTCAACCATTCGGAATCTAGTGTTGAGACCGAAAGCCCCCCTTGCACGAGGTGAGACGTCAAACATCATATACCGGATCCAATGTGACTCCTGTGATGTTAACTACGTCAGAGAGACAGGGAAGAGGTTGCAGACCCGTGTAACCGAACACGTGCGGGCAGTGAGGAGAATGGACCCATTGTCCCTGGTGGCGGAACACTGTTCGAACTCTGGGCACACGTTCGCCTTCCAAAACGCCGAAATCCTGGGTCGAGGAAATGACAGCGTAACCAGGGAAACAATCGAAGCCTGGCACATGGAGCCTACGTCGATCAACCGTTGTGTCGCCCTTCCGCCAGCCTACCAGGCCCTCCGGGCGCAGCTCATCGAAGGTAAGAGCAAACACGGAATTAGGCCAAACGTGAATTCCACCGCGGGAGAACCTAGGACGGATATGCACCTAACCACGCCACAATTCGGAGCCGACGAAGGCGCAGTCATGATTACCGCCGCATCAATTACTACCCCGACAGACGAGGAGACATGCACTCGGGACACAAACATGACCAGCGACCCAGGGCGCCAATTAAGGTCAATGCGGACCCAGATAATGGCCGCCCCCCCTCATCGAGAAACATGTGATCTGACAGCAATTTCCTCTCTCCCCCCCTTCTTCACCCCGGTGGCTTCAGAGATGATTCCTGTGTGTATGCCAGTAAAGAACGCCAAAGCCAACTAAGGACCCCCCGTCCCCGTCATCCTATAGTGCACACTGTTAAGGTAAACCCGTACAATCAACCCTGTGTTACAAACTGGCTATCACCCCCTATAAATACTGTGAGACGCGGTACGATACTCACCTCCGACGATGGAAGCTTGTATGCTTTTGAAACGTCAGGAAAATACACCTTTAGTCCCTGAGATCGCCTTTTCTTCTCATATATATATATATATATATAATTAGGCACTTACCGATCGGTTACAGGACTCACTCGTCCCGTTTTGACTTGGGCTAACTCTCAAGCTAATAAACCAGAAATGGCCATTCCTGTCTCCCTTGTCTTTGACGGTCATGTTATGCTGCCTATAACCTTAGCTGCCTTACGGCTGCTGGCGGGGCTTGAGAGTTAGCCCCAAGGCGCAACGGGACGAGTGAGTCCTGTAACCGATCGGTGAGCGCCCAACTACGATTGTTTATATTTTCGATCGAAACCGGCAAGACAACGAGCTCGTGGCACAGTGGGTAGAGCGTTTGAATTCTGCCCAACAAGGTCGCGAGTTCGAGCCTCGGGCGCCGCAGCGCCTGGGGTTATATATGGCTGGCTGATGATGGCTAATAAGCCAGAAATGGCCATTCCAGTCTCCCTTGTCTTTGTCGGTAATATCATTCTGCCTATATCACTAGCTGCTCTGCGGCAGCTGACAGGGCTCTATAGTGAGCCCCAAGGCACTATGGGACGAGTAAGTCCTGTAAGCGATCGGTGAGTGCCCAGCTACCATTATATATCTATAAATATATATATATCTTCGATATAGGTTCTAGCTACTGCTCAGACGAGTGTCTTGCCAATGTTTTTGCTTCTGAAGTAAGAAGGCTCGTCGAAAAATCGAGGTTTACTCGAGAATTTTTAAGCTGGCTACACCAACCAGTCGTCAGATCAAATGAGAAGTGAGAGTTGGGATTGTCACGCTGGAGGGCTTAGGGGCACATATGTTACTTCGACAGACTGACGCCATGGGGGAGGCGGGCCGTGAATCGTGTTACGATAGCTGTCGCATGTGAGGGGAGGGCTGCTAAAGTTTTGATATTAAGTCACGTGGCGGGAGATGCATCTTCAGTTAGGTTACACTTGTCTGGGCACGGATAAGCAGTTGTTGTTTTAAGGTGGGTGCAAGTCAGTGGACCGTGCTAGCCGACCTTCGTAATGCGCATCCAGATCGACGTGGCGGTTGATACTGTTTGTGCCGGAGTGCCAAGCTTCGAGGAATTCGCGTTCCTGTTTGGTGCCAGCCATGGCAACCACTTCAATTCCCTCCCAATTTAAGCGGTGTTCGTAATCAACGGCGTGCACAAACACGAGAGACAAGGGATCGCGGCGGCGGATGGCCAGTTTGTGTTTGTTTATGCGGGTCCCGAGTCGTCGGCCTGTATGGCCTACGTAAGCGCAAGAGCGATTTGCACATGGAATGCGGTAAATTGCATTGGTTTGTTGCTCTTTGGGTACGGGATCTTTAACACGTGATAGTGCTGCCCGCAGGGAGGACGCTGACTTGTGAGCGATGCAGATGCCGAATCGGTCTAATTTTTTGGCGATCGCTTCCGAAATGCCCTTCATGTGTGGCAATGAAAGGGATTTCCTCGGTACTACTTCTCCATTTGAACTCTGATATTGTGGTTGCATGTGACTTCGGAGACAGTTTTTCACGAAGCTCATCGAGTATCCGTTAGATCGAAATAGTTGGTATAAATAGGCAAGTTCATTTAAGTAGAAACTCGCTGTTACATTACCGGAAGGCGCGGCGAAAAAGAGCTCGAACGCAACTTCGTTTGTGGGCAGCAGGATAATTTCTCCCATAGTTGAGGATTATTGCATTATTGGAGTCTTTTCTGTGGACGCTGGTTGCGAACTCGCCATCACTCAATCTTTGCACAGTAACGTCGCGAAACGGGAGGATGTCGCCTGTTGCTCCTTCGCGAGTGAATTGTATAGCGGGGAAGACACCATAAAGACTTTCATGCAACCGTTCCAATTCGCAGTTGTTTATGAGCACTAAGGTATCATCTACTTAGCGGAGCCACATTTTCAGCCTGAGGTTTTTAACCACAGCTTCTTCTAGACGTTGTAAGACTAGCTCGGCAAGTAGCCCCGATATCGGTGAACCCATTGGAGTACCTTTGACCTTTTGGTAATGCTTACCATCAAAATGACAATAATTTTTAAGGCAGAGCCAGAGCATGTCTAAAATGTGCTGCGGTGGAATGACTATTGGCGTTTCTTCTAGAGGTGTGTGCATTCCGAAATGATTAATGAATAAAGAAGGCTCGTCGGAAAATGGAGGTTTACTCGTGAATTTTCAAGCGGGTTACACCAACCCGTCGTCAGAAGAAATGAGAAGCGAGAGTTGGGATTGTCACGCTGGAGGGTTTAGGGGCACAGAGGTTGCATTAATAGACTGACGCCATGGGGGGTTGCGGGGCCGTGAATCGTGTTACGATAGCTGTCGCATGTGAGGGGAGGGGGGTTAAAGTTTTGATAGTAAGTCACGTGGCGGAAGATTCAGAATCAGTGAGGTTACATTTGGCTGGGCACCGATAAGCAGTTGTTGTTTTAAAGTGGGCGCAAGTCAGTGGACCGTGTACGCAGACCTTCGTAAGGCGCATCCAGATCGACGTGGTGGTGGATATTGTTTGTGCCGGAGTGCCAAGTTTAGAGGAATTCGCGTATCTGTTTGGTGCTAGGCATGCCGACCACTTCAGTTCCCTCCCAATTGAAGCGCTGGTCGCAATCAACGGCGTGCGCAAACACGAAGGGACATGGGATCGCGTCGGAAACGATCGCCCGACAATTAGACCGATTTGATATCTGCATCGCTCACAAGCCAGCGTCCTCCCTGCGGGCAGCACTATCACGTGTTAAAGATCCCGTACCCAAAGAGCATCAAACCGATGTTATGTACAGCATTCCATTGGCTAATTTCTCTTGCGCTTACAAGGGATATACAGGCCGCCGAATCGCGAGCCGCATAAACTAACACAACTGGCCATCCGCCAACGCGATCCCTTGCCTCACGTGTTTGCGCACGCCATGGACTGTGACCACTGCTTCAGTATCAACCGCCACGTCGATCTGGATGCGCATTACGAAGGTCTGCGTGCACGGTCCACTGACTTGCGCCCACCCTAAAACAACAACTGCTTATCCGTGCTCAGTCAAGTTTAACCTCGCTGATACGGCATTTCCCGCCACGTGACTTATTAACAAAACTTGAGCACCCCTCACATGCGACAGCTATCATAACACGATTCGCGGCTCCCTTCCTCCCCATGGCATCAGTCCGTCGATGTAACATCTGTGCCCCTAAACCCTCCAGCGTGACAATCCCAAACTCTCACTTCTCACTTCGTCTGACGACGGGTTGGTGTAACCAGCTTGAAAATTCACGAGTAAACTTCATTTTGCGACGAGCCATCTATCTTCATTTATCATCTCGGAGTGCACACTACCGCAACTATTCAACGTATTTTGTGCGTCAATCGCTTACTTTAACCAGACTAAAGAAGGGGAGGACTTTGGATAATAAAATGGATGAAAATTTCTGATAAAAGCTGCAATAATCCGACGTTTCCAAAAAAGGTTGTAAACCTTTCCTCAAGAGTTCTTACCACAGCAAAGGAATGAAATACAATCCCGAAGAGCATTTTTCTTTTCATATATATATATATATTGATATTTTCCTATACCCTGTATCGATACTGATCAGTATATGCATTAAAGTTTCTATTTTTCCCAAAAGATATATATATATGAATATCTTGGGATGAAACACTGTTTTCAAGATATTCATATAGATAAAGACGAAATTCTTTGGGAAAAATAGAAACTTTAATGCGTAAATTTTCGAGACTGGTCCCCCAGCTTGTCGTCAGACTACAGGCAGTGTACAGGAACAATCAATCAATTAACCGTGTTAAACAAAGGATTCTGAGATTGCCCAAAATCCGAACCAAGAGGCTTTGAGTGTATTTGAAAATGGAACCGACAAAGACAAGGAAGACCGGAATGGCCATTTCTGGCTTTTTAGCCGTCATCAGCCAGTCATAGCCAATCCCAAGTGTGGCACACCTGGGATTCGAACCCGCGACCTTTGGTAGTTGAGTCGAACGCTCTACCATTTGAGCCACGTGCTCGTTGTTTTGTCGGTTGTGATCGGGAATATGATGATAGTGTGGGGCTCACCGATCTGCTTAAGGAACATGTATGTTTCGTTGTGCCCTGGAGCTCAAACTAGAGCTCTCGCAGGCGGTCGCATGGCGACATGTAGCATATGATGAAATGGAACCGACAAAGACAAGGGAGACCGGAATGGCCATTTCTGGCTTATTAACCGTCATCAGCCAGTCATACCCAATCCCAAGTGTGGCACACCTTGAATTGGAACTGGAGATGTGTGTGATTCTTAGAGGATAGCCAACAACCATATCGTCGGCATATTTTATATACAGACAGTCGTTTGGTGATCTCGAATCGTCACTGTGTAGGGAGAAGAGGTGAGGGGATAGGAAGTGAAGTGAAAAGGTCTTCGAGCCAAGAGACAGCCCAGCCGGTAGAGCCACACACGGATGTTTTGTTAAGGAGGGGATGGTGTGGGATGGCGTTGAAGGCAGATTAGTAGTCAAGAAATGCACATGTGTACGCACGGCAGCCCTTCCCTAAATGTCTGGGAGCGAAATGGGAGCGCAACGGCATCTAAGGTATTAAGTTGGGCTCTATATTTGAATTGGGGTAAATGGGTACTAGTTAGAGGTAGCACCACACAGAAAGCATTTGGTCAATCCATTTGTCTCGTACAGGTGGTGAATGCTCCTGTGGCTGCCTCTCACTGGTACCCAACTCTCACCTTTTGCGCCTCGAGGTTGGGTTTTTCCTAGCGGCCACACCCTGGACAACCGTCACGACCGGCGAGCTAAACCAGGTGAGGGTCTCCGGTGTTGTGTGTGCCTCCACACCCGATATGTCTGCCACTCGAACGTCCCACCTCCCCCTCTCATAAAGTCCTACGGTGGGGGCGACAGCAACCCCGTAGGCGGCCTATGTTAACTCGGGTCGTTCTTCCACTAAAGCAAAACCGTGACCAATAATGGAATTCGGCAGCCGTCTGGGATGTCCCAGCAAACCTATTTAGGGACAGCACTGCTTGCCTCCTCGCGGATGAAGGGGCCAGAAAAGGTGCCCTAAACAAATTCTGGTTACCACGTCTTCTGCAGCCGGCTGCGGCTCGCAGATTGCAAAATACGTGGTCGTAAAACTCAAAAACATAATATCCCCCGTACCTATCCCCCTCGCCATACCCTTCAGGCTGCTCGGGTGAGTCCACTAACACTAGGAGCTTGGAATATTCGTTCTATTTTAGACAATCCTAGGAGCAACTGGCCGGAACGGAGGACGACGCTAGTCGCTCTGGAACTGGCGCGTTACAAGGTGGACATTGCTGCTCTCAGCGTGACCCGATTCTCTGAGCAGGGTCAACTGGAGGAGGTGGGTGACGGCTACACCTTCTTCTGGAGCGGCCGGCCAAAGGCAGGGCGACACGACGCTGGTGGTGCCCTAGCCATCCGGAACGACTGTGTGGGACGTCTGCCCTGTCTGCCGCATTGTATCAATGATCGCCTGATGAGCCTCCGCCTGCCACTTCAGGGAGACCAGTGCGCCACCATCATCAGCGTTTACGCTCCCACAATGACGAGCTCTGCTGCGGTGGAGGACGGATTCTACGAGGACCTGCACGCGCTGCTGGCGACTGTGTCGAAAGAGGACAAGTTAATTGTCCTTGTTGACTTCAACGCCCACGTCGTGACGGACCACGCAGCCTGGCAGGGAGGGTTGGGTTACCACGGTCACGGTAGCTGTAACGATAACGGCCTCCTTCTTCTGCAAACGTGTGCGGAACACCGTCTCCTGCTGACCAACACCTTCTTCGCCTTCAAACGCGGGAGAAGGCCACGTGGATGCACCCTCGGTCGTGGCGCTGGCAGCTGCTGGACTATGTTCTCATCTGGAGGCGAGATCGACAGGTCGTGCTGGTAACCAAGAGGATCTGCGATGCTGATGGTTGGACGGATCACCACCTCGTCATCTCCCAGATGCGGCTCCGACTGCAACCCCAACGAAAGCCCCAAGGTAAGTGATCGCTAGGTACGTTAAATAAATTTGCCTGCTCAATGTTTTGATTTCAGCTATCAAATAACCGAGAAACTGGAGGACGTGCATACTCCAGATGATAACGCTACCATGGAGGCACGATGGTGTCAACTGCGAAATGTCATCCAGTCCACCGCCCTCGAAGTCCTCAGACGTGCACGACGTCAAAACCAGGACTGGCTTGATGAAAATGACGCCGACATCAGCAACTTACTCGCGGAGAAGAATGGACTACACAAAGCCTACATGGACCTTCGGACTTCCGCCACCAAAGCAGCCTTCTTCAGATGCCAGCGCTTTGTACGGCAACGGCTGCGGGAGATGCAGGATGCCTGGATGATACGAAAGGCTGAGAAAATCCAGGAATATGCGGACCGCAATAAAATGAAAAACATTTTAAAAGCCATCAAGGCCATCTGCGGCCCGTGTATCAAGGGTACCGCACCGCACCGCTGCTCAGCTCTTACGGCACAACACTGCTGAAAGAGAAATCGCAATTCTGAAGCGCTGGGCCGAGCAATTCAGAAGTGTCCTTAATTGCTCATCAGCCATCTCTGATGCTGCCATTGACCGGCTCCCTCAAGTTGACACGAACAATGACCTGGATCTGCCGCCTTCCCTACCGGAAACCATCCGGGCCGTGCAGCAGATTTCCAGCGGTAAAGCACCGGGATCCGACGCAATCCCACCGGAAGTCTACAAGCACGGTGGGCCCCGGCTGATGGCAGAACTCACAACACTCTTCCAGGAGATGTGGCGCCAAGGACAAGTTCCTCAGGATTTCAAAGACGCGACCATCGTCCATCTCTACAAACGGAAGGGGAACCGGCAACTCTGTGATAATCACAGAGGCATCTCGTTGCTCAACATCGCCGGGAAGATCTTCGCCCGTATCCTTCTCAATCGTCTGAACGGTCACCTGGAGCAGGGCCTGCTCCCGGAAAGCCAGTGTGGCTTCCGCCGACACCGCGGAACAACCGATATGATCTTTGCCGCCCGCCAGCTACAAGAGAAGTGTCAGGAGATGCGAACTCACCTATACACTACCTTCGTGGATCTAACGAAAGCCTTTGACACGGTGAATCGTGACGGACTGTGGAAAGTCATGCAGAAATTCGGCTGTCCTGAGCGGTTCACGCACATGGTGCGTCAGCTTCATGACGGGATGACGGCGCGCGTCACTGACAACGGGACGGTACCCGAAGCATTCGCAGTGACCAACGGAGTGAAGCAGGGCTGCGTACTGGCCCCCACCCTCTTCAGTCTCATGTTCTCGGCTATGCTGATGGACGCCTACCGTGATGAGCAGCCTGGTATCCGCATTGCCTACAGAACTGACGGGCACCTTCTCAACAGTCGGCGTATGCAGGCTTCAACGCGCGTGTTTACTGGTACAGTCCATGATTTTCTCTTCATGGACGACTGCGCCCTTAACACCGTGACGGAGGAGGACATGCAAAGGAGCATGGGCCTCTTCGCCACAGGCTGCGCCGATTTTGGATTAACAATCAGTACAGCCAAAACGGTTGTCATGCACCAGCCGCCACCCAGCGCGGAATACAATGCTCCTCGAATCAATGTCAACGGTGCTCAACTAAAAAACGTGGAAACCTTCTCTTATCTAGGAAGCACGCTTTCACGCAACACGAGAATCGATGAAGAGGTTGCCCAAAGGATCTCCAAAGCTAGTCAGGCCTCCGTGTGGAATTGCCACGGTATTCACCTGAACACCAAACTGAAGATGTACAAGATCATCGTCTTGACGACACTCCTTTACGGAGCGGAGACCTAGACCGTCAACTCGAACCAAGCCAGGAAGCTGAATAACTTTCATCTCAGCTGCATCCGCAGAATACTGAAGCTGAGATGGAAAGACAGGATCCCGGACACGGAATTCCTGGAGCGGACCGGAATCCTAAGCATCCACGCCATGCTGAGGCAAGTGCAACTGCAATGGAGCGGCCACCTGGTGAGAATGGACGACGAGCGACTACCCAAACGACTTTTCTATGGAGATGTCGCTACGGGTGCTCGCCGACAGGGAGGTCAAAAACGACGCCAGCGCTCCGGGCGAACACCGTCGATGCCCAGGCCCTACCAACATGCCCGCACTGTCAACGCATCTTCCGCGTGAGAATTGGCCTGGTTGGACGTCTTCAGACGCATTGCACCAACAATCCGCCAATGCCTACTTCTACGTCAAATTCTGCAAACCCTTTTTCAGACTCCCCCACCCTCATTCCTGGCACCGATTCCATTACTCCCACCATCATACAGACCAAAACCCTCTACTCAGCGCCTGTTACCCCCACCACCGCAACCACCACCGACTTCGTCTTCACTACCACCATCAGTGATGGGGACTCTGTTCTAAACTTTCCTCAATGCGACCGCACATTTACCTTACGTATCGGTCTGGTCGGTCACTTGCGAATCCATCGTACAGAGACTGGTGAACCAGTGCCTGGAGCGCCAACACACAGTAGAGATCGCCGCCTCCACTGCCCTCACTGTCCTTGCGCATTCACTCATCGCATGGGCCTATTCGGTCACATGCGCCTCGATGACAGCGGAATTCACCGCAATGCCGGCAACACCGATACACCATGCACACCCTCCGCTCCTACCATTCTTACCGCCACTGCCACCCCCACTGCCATGAATGACATCCATCCAGCCCCTACCGATTTCTCCTGCCCACACTGCGCCCGCAACTTCAACTCACGCATCGGCCTGGTCGGTCACCTGCGAATCCATCGCACGGAGGCTGGTGAACCAGTGCCTGGGGCTCCGACATACAGTCGATGCGCCCGCCTCCACTACCCTCACTGCTCCCGCACATTTACACACCACATGGGCCTATTAGGACACATGTGCCTCCACGACAACCTGCGGTAAACCACCGGAGGCTAAGCCGCATCAGCCTACACTACGGCAATATATAGACAACACCCTCGAAATCATCATTATGTACCTGATAAAATCTCGGTTTCCTAGAAACCGTGGCTTGGAAGGCTGCCAATCTGACGCTTACAGCAGACCACGCCGTCAGCTCAGTGTATGTGTTGTGTGTGTCGAGTGGATGACCAGTGGACTGGGAGTCAGACGGAGATGGCTCCCCCATATCCCCCGAGTAAGTAAATCCTGGTGTCTGCGTTATGGGGGCCAGGTCGTGCTATGGCGCGCAAAGACGGGTACGCCGACCCGTCAGACAATGAACCCACTCCCACATCAGGCAAGTCACTGGCTCGGATGGTGGTCTGATTGTGAGGATGGGGGAGAGAGTGGGTTCGACAGCTCAGCGCATTTTCCTCACTATAAACAATCTGACGCGCTTGAAACTATCACGGTACGCTAAAAGCCATGGCTTGGATAGTTGCCAACTGACGGGATAACTCGGACCGCGTGGTAGATCCTTTGAACACGTCAGGGCAGGGCATGCGTTATTTGCGTTGCGCTCCGCTAACAAATGCCGAACATGGTAGGTGAGGTGGCACGCCTAGGGGCGGCTAGAGCTTAGGAGACCCGACCGTGCCAGCCAACAGCGTCCTCTCCCGCCTCCGGTATTCTTGAATCTGTCTTGACACCGGGCTCAGGTGGGGGAGGAGGAGAGAGTGCGGTAGCTGCAGCGCAAGGCTACATTCACTTAAAACAAATTCACACGCCAGTCACCGTCCCTGCACCACCCTGCCGTAGAGCATACGGTGGACATGTGGAAGAGAAAAGATTTTCTGTTGAGAGTAGCAAATGTTTGATCGAAATTCATTTCAAGCATTAGGATCCCAATACAATCAAAGCGTACGCATCGTTGGGCAGATAACGTTCGTCAGAGATTATGGAAAAATATAGTGGTATTTTCGGGCATTGCGAAAAGAACATTGAGAATATACTTGGTGAAAGAATTATTGGAAATGTTAACAAAAATTATTTTAAATGCAACTAGCAAATGCCCTTGAACATAAAAAAGATAATTTATTGACAATGGTTGACACCCAAATATATGGCCCACAATGCAAGTGTGACAAGGGCCTCAAGAAGGGTGATTTTTAAATTTGTCTGCGACTGTTCAAGTAGGAAAAAATGTTAAATATACTATACAAACCTTTAATCCTGCTCGACCTGTTTTGTACAGACTCTTGCCTTTGACGTTTACAGACGCAACGAAGCATAGTAATTGAAAACACCTAATTTGCAGTAAAAACTGTTTTTCCCAAAGTAAAGCTCCAATTGGATGGCCATTAAAAGTGCAACATGAACCTAAAATAACTGGAATGACTGTGTAAAATATACGCCAAATCGTACATTCATGATTTATTTAACCTGTTTTATAGCCCATCTGGTTGAATGGAAAATTCAGGATTTCATTTTGAGTTGCGTTTTCATGCATACTGTGATTGTTTCTGGTGCTGGTATAAATGTATTTGCTTTTTGTGGTGCGTTCTCAAGCAAAAACATTAATTGCACTCAAGGAGAAACCGTGGCATCACAAGGAATAAGAGGGCATTTTACTTTTAGGGGATTTTGGTTCTGACCATCTAATTTAGACCGCTGAGCTGTACATGGAAGTTTTCCTATAAATATTTTATTTAGCTTATAGCGGAGATAGATCCAAAACATAACATTAAAGCATACTTCAGCTGGAAGAAATGTTCGTTTTAGAGGCAAACTCCGTCAACCGTTTGAGAGTAATTGCATAAAAAGTCAGAACTCTTCATAGACCTGTGAACAGAACTCTTTGTAAAACAACCACATTTGAAGGCTGCTCCGACTCTGAAGTGCAAATAAGCCGGCAAGTGCTTTGCTCATGTGGCTGAATATTTGCGAGCGTGGCCAACTGCCGACTGGCGTTCAAGCATCTGTCAGCCTTGGTAAAAGTTTACGTATTGCCCTTTCAAATTTTTTTCCGAGTTCTCGGCCCTAATCCCAAATAATTACTGGGGCCTGACGGACTGTAGATTAAAACTGCGAGGCAAAACGCAAAGTTCTAATTTATTCCTACAATCGGAGTTGTTTGGCTTAAGTCAAGCTTATGTGAAGATTTCCAGCACTTTTATTTGAAGTGAGCAAATATACAGCTGGGATTCAGCTTGCCATAGGACAAAGATTACTGAGCGGCTTGGTGCAATAAGCTGTATTTATTCAAATTCCGAAACTTGATAGTTACAAGCATTCATTGTTGGCTATGAAATGGGTACACAAAATAATATTTTTGTTTACATTTTCTATGAAATATATCTGAATTTGTAAGAGCATCGAAAATCAATAGAAAAAATGCATACTTTTAACTTGTCTATTTTTATTGAATGGGCTTTTTTCAGATGGCCGTGCATTCGAAATCTTACATTCTGGCGTATCGCAAATATCAACGGGTTGTGTACCACAATGAATAATATAACAACCCAGCTGTGTGCACAAATTACCCGTTTCTGATACTGCCTATGAGGATGAGTTCGAGCTAGAATCCAAAACGTCAGGAAAATGAAGTTCTTGTCCCAGCGATCGCACCTACCACTTTTTAACCCAGGTTCAGTAATTTTTCTTATCAATCACCCATATTCAAATTTCGGTGGACATTTCCTAAGATCGGCCATTGTGTGTTCTTGCTTATTTTGATCGAGTTTTAGAGTAGCTTGTCAGGTTCATGGAACACATGGTTCAATGTTCATTCTGTAATTAATTTAACTCAAATACCCACGTTACTTTCAAACAGGATCATTTTTTGATAAGTTGGAACTGACAAAGACACCGGAGACAGGAATGGCCAATTCTGGCTTGTTAGCCGTCCTCAGCCAGTCATACCCAATTCCAGGTGTAGATCACCCGAGATTCGAACCCACGACCTTTGGTCATTGAGTGTAACACTCTACCATTGAGCCACGGGCTCGTTGTTTTGTCGGTTGCGATCGGGAATATGGTCTATGAAAGTGTGGTGTTCACTGTGTCTTGGACCTCACAGTAGAGCCCTCGCGGGCAGTCGCATAGTAAATTATATTATATATAGATAAGGTGGAACCGTTTATGCTGATCTGATTTGTCACCATGCTACGATGGTGATACAAGCTATGATAAATATGGCATAATCAACTGCCCTGAATGCTCATGCTTGATCAACGATGGGTTTGAATATTTTGTGGTTGCAGGGATTTTTGCTAGCAATAGTAACGGCCTTCGAATGGTGACATATTGAGAATAAATCATTCAACAAAAATGTTTTAAATAGGAGGATGCTATATCATCGCAACAGGAGAGCTGATATTCTGCTAGCAAAAGTTTGAGCAGACAACAACTCGCCCAACTTTTGTGAGGCGAAAGTGAGTTGGCTAAGCCAGTGGGATGTAGGAAAGACGCGCGGTTTGTTTCATTGCACACAGCTCACACTGATAGACGCGTACGAAAAAAATGGCTTTCATAGCAGGAACAGGGCGACAATGTTGACCGACGTAATCAACACATTATGCTATTTCAATTACACACACCTTTCCCGCACAGATTCAAAAAATAACCACTGCTTTACAGTAGAATGAGGTAAGGGTTGTTGCGCCAAGAGTCAGGACATATGAGGCATGCAGTAACGCTCTTTAACGAAATTGATGAAGCTAACGTTTCATCCAGATACTCCACGATCATTGCGGATAGATCACAGATAGCTGAATGTAAAAAACAGAAGTTGACAAAAACGCTCCTTGCGAACTCGACAACGTCGATGACATCTATCAGAGAGATTGTCCATAACGTCGTAGCCACCATCAAAATAGGAAAATATGACCTCTTATAGCCTTCGTATATTTCCCTGCTTCGTAAAGCCTGAACACATAGCACTAAAGCTATGAAGCAATGCCATAAACGTAAGATATTCACCCACACCCTAGTTAAGAGGTACAGAACGCAAAGGAGGCTTCACAACCTTTTTGTCAAACGTCCAGAAATTTCAGTGCTTAAATCAAATTCCCTTTAGGCGGAAAGCGTTCTACGGAAATATTACTTTTTGAGCATAAAATATTACAAATAAAAGAACGACTATCTGGTTTAAATCAGAAGTAAAAACATTAGTGAAAAAGAAACCCAAAAATTATCCCAAAGATGAAATTTCACCGGGGCAAACTGAAATTATGCTGCTGATTCAGTCGATGATTTAATAATAAAAGTAGTGAATAAGAGTGCGGAAAATATGGTATTTATGTAACGTAATGAATTTAATGTATAAACAATGGGGCTGCTAATAAAAATAACTTCAATGCATTATATCTGCTTGATTATTAAGACAGATGCTTATACTGTTGTTTTAAAACGGGCACGTCAGCCTGCGAGTTCAAGGTGGCATTGTTTCGGGCCTTTGACTAAAAATATCTCGTGGGCAGACGAGAAAATATTACTCTTGTTTCAAGGCTGCAAGTTTTATTTGCTGTCCCAATGTCCTGATGAGCATTCATAAGTCACCTTTCTGAATACGATCCGAAGCAGATTTTCGATCTTCTCCGTCCTCAACAAGCTGTATTTCGCCAACTGGTGTTACATCTTCTGTGAAACATGGGTGCAGAAGTCGAATGCGTTCCCTTATGGCTTACCGCCATCATTTGGGGCAGTCAGATGACCCTCAGCACTCCAAGAACCAAGGTTTATTAACGGCGAAGATAATGGAGATTGCAATGTGTTCTTACGACTACACCTTAGCTTATTGGGTGCCAAGCCAGAAACAGCCGAGGTTTGGCTTTGACTAAATAAATATTTACTCCGATGATTTGCCAATCGTGTGACCGTTTTATGTTCCGTTTGGGTTGGAGTGTCAGATTTTCCAGGCTCTGGGCCTGACAGATGAAAGGCAGTAAGCCATGAAAACCGTCAAAAGTATGTCCCTAGTCTTTGTTGTTTATATTTAAAAAAAGGTTTTTGTTGCATTCCAAGCTACTCAGTATCAGCTATGTAGACCAAAATCTTTTGCTACCACAAGAGCAACAAAATGTTTTATAACGACGGAAGTCTCCAAATTTGGAACTGGAGACTTGCATTTGTACGAAAACCGTGTCAGTAATTCTTTACAATTTATTTCCTCGTCCCTTTTTATAAGGACAATTCCCTATAAACTACAACATCTAGTTATATAATTTTAGTTCAGTGTCAGATAGTGAAACGAAGTTTTCTGCGATGGTTTTTCTACGCTTTCACACACATCTTTGTCTTTTAGACTGGTACCCGTGTTATGTTATTGATTTATTCTCTTCTAGAGGCTGAAAGCCTAATAGCTTGGTACATTTCGAAAAGGAACTGAGATTTAAAAAACGTCAGTTGCTCAACATTATCTCAATAAAATGGCAGAAAAAGAAATAAGCTTTATGAATGACAGAACACAAAACTGAGTTCCCTCCCGCCACGTTGTAAAATATCGATTTATTCAGAGTAGCATCGGAATTGTTGCAATGCCGCAAACTGTAAAGCTTTTATCACTCCACTTTACACAAGTCGGTCATCCAACGCCTTCTGTCGATTTGAAGGCTATAAAAATAGTAATTAAAGTAAATTTTAATTTTTAGGCAATGTAAAAATCAATATACAGTATGGATCGAGCAGGCAATGAAAATAAACCCACTTTTCGGAACTTGGGGTTATTCCACAGAAAAAAACTGTAGCCAGTGACATGATGGCAGTTCAGAAGGGGAAAGAGTCGGCACTAGTGTAGCGAATGTTTCCAGTCTATAGTCGTTTTCGTTGAACCAGAATTCTGCACTAGACAAGGGAACACCATTTCTTAAGTTGAGGCTTGAGAGAGGGAGCAGAGACCACGAAATCCACCACAAAGAGAGATGAAGTAGGCGGCTTAGGAAACCAAAATATGTAATGGTTGCTCTTACTGAAGATAATGAGTGCTAGATCACTTAAATAAGGTCTAAATTTCTAGAATTTGTATATTATTGGGAGACGTCGTCCAGGTTGCAATTGCGCTCACAGAAAATAATTGATGATACCTACCTCTGCGTGCCAGATGCAGGAATAAAATAACGCTGTTGCGAATGTTACATAGAGACTTGACGATATAATTAAAAGTAATAAAGGAATTGAAAGTTCGCCTGTATAAAAGCCAAAATACTAAAAATGTTCCTTTCGTAATCTCTGAAAACGTAAAGTATCAAGTTTTGTAAACCTCCAGTGTTGTTGGTACGTTGAATTACGGCCGGTCGGATTTTGTTTTCTTCAGTTCACTATCACGCAGAAGGCTATATATAGACGAACAGTATTTTATGTGCGGCGGAATATAAATTCCGTAAAGTCGGGTTCTAATATTGGTAGTTATAAAAGTTCAGATGATAAGACACAAAAGTATTCCCATGCCATTTATCCCCAACCCTGATCAGAGAGCAATTTCATGATGTTGGTCATCACACGTATGAGGTAACATACAATCGTTAGCAGAACACGGAAAAGGCTATCGTGTTTAATAAACAACAGTTTTCCTCAATATATAATTTGTTGAGCAATAAGCCGACTAAAACCTATTCATTGCAGAGGCGGTAATCATCCTTCTGTCCCTTGTCTGGATACTTGCAATGTAATGGAGGTTTTAGAGCGTTAATATTCCTTCTGATGTTGATCGAAGTTCTTTTATTGCATGCCTACTATTCCTTCTATATTTCATTTTCTTGTATGGCACTCTTTTAAAACTAAAGCATCACGAGAATGGTTGAGTCTCCTGTTTTGCCCCATTTAAACGTGCTCATTCTCTTGCTCAAGTAGTTGTTTCTCCCTGTCAAATCTTGTATTTAGCTTTATAAGACATCACCGAAGGCTTACAGGTGCCTGCTGTTTTGAGAATGGAAATATTTAGAGGAGTTATAGCCGTAGGCTGGGAAGCTTGTCTGAACAACCAAAGTTCTGCACGCTTATATACAAACACTCAGTGGACCATGAAATTTTGAGCAAAATGTGGGTTGTAATATTAATTAACGTGCGGCCTAATGCCAAACTATTTTAATCACGTGAAGATGCTCGCTTTCAAGTGAATTCATTTTCTGTTGCCTGTAAAAACACCAGGTTAACAAAATAGCTGATTGAATAGTAAATATGTGCTACCTTTTTAATATGCCTTTACAACTTTGAATATATGTTACAGAAAAGGCAAAGCAAAGTAGGTTTTTTGTGCGCCTTAGATAGAACATTAAGTCTTCTTTAATTTGAATACTAGAAGAAAGTGTAGGTTTCGGTTGTAAAAACCGGGTTTTAATTCTCGAATAATTTTGAACACAACCTACCGTTACATTCGTATTAAAGATCTTCAACGTATAATTTGTCTGTACGTTGTATAAGAAAAATCACATATTTCTTCTATATAGTACAACGACGTCAGAAAGTGCTCAAAAACGTTTGCAATATTGTTGTATACGAAAGAAACGGAAAAAAATAAATATAAATTAGATACTCTTTGAATGGAAATAACGAGGTCATGAACGCCTCATAATAAATATTTTTGTGCAAGCTTTCTGTAAAATATAGCTGATTTTATTAGGGTACTGAAATTATGCTGTATGATAAGTACCATTGCAAATTTATCATTTTTAATCGAAAAGTACGATCTTTGATCTTTGGTCAACATCTATTGAGATAACAGGCCTACTGTATTGTTCACACGCTGGCGTTTGTTTACAGTTGGCCGCTCAGATTCTTAATCACTGACTACCTGTTCGATTCTTAACTTCTACAAGTGAAGTCGTCTAATTCGGTGCTTTAAGCGTTCTGCATATTCCCCGTTGGACTTCTGCCTAGCTTCCAACATCCATGGACTGTACAGACAGGAACATGCTGGGTAAACAACTGGATTTTGTATCGTGTGGTACAGTTTAGAGGGGATATTGTGGTTGCAAACGAGGATAAAAACACACTAAACACCTTTTTATACACTGCTAGTGGTATAAACAGGATGTAGTTATTCTTCGGAAGCAGTTTTAGGAAAATCAATGGATTAGGCATTTGAGCAGTCTATTTCCGGGTTTAACAGGATTTATGTAGGAAACTCAAAGTCTAGACAGAGATCGTGTTGAATTACCAAAATAAAACGTTTTTTAAATAACTGCTCAATTCTAAGCTACTACAAATGAATTCATCTCGTGCGACTCTTTGCGAATCTTGCATATTTCCCGTTGGACGTTTGGCTAGCTGCCCACTTCCGTGTACTGCGCCGGCAGGGAGCACGCTGGGTAACCAACTGGATTTTTATCGTACGATGCACATCTAGGGGGAGATATTTTGATTGAAAATTATGTTACTAACATACTTAAAACCTTTTTCTCCTCTGCTAGTGGTGTAAAAAGTATGAACTCATTATGTGGAAGCGGCTTTATGAAACTAAATGAATTAGGCGTTTTCCTACTTTATTTCCGGAGGTAGCAGATTTTAATGTAGGTTCTATTTAATTACCCAAAAGCGATCTTTTTGGATTTTACGATGAATTACTGCACGATTTAGGCTTGTTAACTACAGCTAAACGCGCATTTACTTCCTTAGGTCCTGTATGCAGCAAAGTACTAGATGGACACTTTATACGATGCATACAATGTTGCTTGAAGTAAGCAGGACTATGTTAACCCACATCCAGTTAAATGAACGGCTTGGCCTAGCGACTGGGGCAACGGGGAGTAAAGTGAGACTCAGGGTTGACTCTCAGTGCCTACTTTTCATCCTAAACAATCCGATGCACTTAAATCTATCATGGTGCGCTAGAAACCTTGTCTTGGAAGTCTGCCAACTGACTGGACCTCAAAATCAACCCGGTGTATTTGTGTGGATGGCCCCACTGATAGACGGACAGTCAGACCGTCATTTGTCCTTCTTAATGTTGCCCTAAGACATTCCCACTCCGCGGGATACGAACAGCCCCCATTCTTTTTGTATGAAATTCTGGTATTTTTGCCCGGACAGGGGGGTGCTGTGGCACACCCAGGCCACCTGTACCCGATATTCCTAACTCGGGAACGACATGGGGGCTAGATAGGTGCGGATAGGAAAGTGTGATAGATGAGGCGCAAGACTACTATCAGTATAAACGCCTTCACGTACAAGTCACCATTCTTGTGCCTAGCGCGTTCTGGAGCATACGGTGGACCTCAACGATAAGGACTGTCGTAATGTACATTGCAGTCCCCAACGGACGCAAATTTACGAATTTCGAACGAAAACCACACGAACAGCCCACACCGCATCCTCGCAAGTTAAACTGCCTTATAGAAACGAACGGTCATCCAAAGAAGACACTGGTTTGTTTATGAAGGCTTCTTAATAAAACCCAAAGTAAAGCTGAATTTCGAGGGTGCTATCCTTTCTTAACTCAACGTAATGAACCTGGAAGTGTAGGGCTTGCGCTGATAATTTTATTTGTGGTTGCTTACAGCGCTATGACTCCCACCAGCACCAACAGTACTAGTGCACGATCAAAAGGCATCTTCGAACTTTCAGGTCATTTGTGTGCATCTCAGCGTCCAGTAGGCCGATACCAGGACTGCAAAATGACAGCCATCCTTCAGACTCAGGCATTGAGATTGCCTGTATCATCTCCTGCTCAGTAAGCCACCTAATCTTGCTTCATAGAACTTCATGCAGCAAGTGGGTTTGCTCGCGGCTAACAATCTTCTGTATTGTCCACCCGAACCGTTATTCCCTCGCCATTCGTTATCCGAACGTCCCTTCTAGTTTCCATCTTTCCAAAATCTTGTGTATGGTCCGAAGTGATGCCTCACTTATCTATTTATGAGTTCTGAAGGATCAAGATGAACGCCTGCTGCATAACAGACCGGAGAAGTCCCCAACCGTGTTACTAATCAGATTTCATATCAGTAATTTGAAAAACGTATTTTTGCCCTTTAAGGAAATTGATCACAGCGACCGCTGGAGAACCGGACAGTATCCCTAATCGTAACTGCACATTTAGTAAAAATTTAATATTTCCAAAAGGGCCTTTTCTCATATCTTTTACTCTGGCTGCAGTAGCTCTCAAAAACACGTAAGACCAGGGAATGCTAAATTAATGCGCTACAAGGAAAGAACGCTAGACAGGCTGCAAAAGACAATAGAAACCTGGATGCATATTTTAGATGCATTTTCTGCCATTATCCAACAGTAGCCAATCACGGAAGTTCAACTAGGTAAGCAGAATGTTTTTTCAGGTGAGTCAACTAAGGCTGGAGTAAGCGCACACTCGTTCATTGTCTGCTCGAAGCAAACAAACTTCATGTGTGTGACAGGAGTCATGAACATGCAGTTACAGACAGGCAAAAGTCAATCAAATTGTAATAGTAGAAGGGAGCAGACGGAGGGGATTAAGAGGTGTATGTGTGGAGTGATACAGAACTGTTTGGGACGTATTTGTCTTCATTCAATCATCCAAAGCCTGTTTGCTTTGGAAAGCCCATGGATCGGTGTTCGCCCACTCTTAATTGAATAGATATCCGATATGAAGCGACGGAGAATGACACATTGCGAGGCACTGATGAGCTTCGCTTCGATGAATTGCTTATTATCTGTCTGGTAGGCCTGGTGGTAGGCCATCTGCTCCATGTGTGTGTGCGTCCACATGTTTGTGTTTCCGTTCCCATCTGGTGTTCAGAGTTATGATTGGTCGAATCAAGAGCTTGTTCGGTATTAAGTTACCCACCAACTCTGCCCTCCCCATTGGGTACTCTATATAGTCGTGTGTTCATCTGTGAGTTTTTAAAAAAATAACTCTGTCAGTATATGTCTTCGTCACGAGGAATGCTCCAAAGTGGGATGAGGGAACTCATGGCCCAGTTCGATGGGTAGTTTGTCTGTCAATGAAGCTTAAATGACTGCATATATTACTTTACAGAGATAATCTTGCGAGTAACCTGCTTCCCGTTATTTGTCTTCGGTAGACTGAACTTTGTTTTGTCTGCATCTAAAATTAACTAAACTGCGACAATCTAAGACTGTTTCATTAGAAAAATAGAAGTTGACCTTCTCCCTTGGCTTGTATCTACAAATATATTTGACATTAATAAAAACTGTCTGGAAAAAAGCGTCATCCTTCCTTTTTGGTATACTTAGTTCCTAAACGCCTCGAGGCAAAAACCCATCTATCGCTGCGTTGTTTGCAGGCATAAAAAACAGCCAAATACACAAGCAGCTTTGAAGTACGCGGAATCTAGACTTGTTTAGACACTGCCGGGTGGCGAAATAAGTCAGAAAATTGTACAGTCTTTTATTTTACACTAGATGACAACTAGGGGGTTTATGATTAAAAACAAATTTTGTTTATCACACTGACTACCTGAAGGAACATACGGAGTGTTAAAGCAGCGAATGAAACTACAGGAAAACAAGCTAACGCGTCCATTCAGCAGTGGACAACAGGGTACCTGAAGCTTACCAACCTGCAAACAAAATAAATCAATTTATTTCTCGGGCAGAGTACAACCTGGAGTAGGGTATGGCTGGCTGATGATGGCTTATAAGCCAGAAATAGCCATTCCTGTCCCCTTGGCTTTGTCATCATTGACTTTACCTGAATCCTATGTTTCATATGAGGCATTAATAAATACACAGACACGATGCAATTTGAGTGAACATTTTGAAGTCCTTAAAGATCTCACAATTCAAAGCATTTTTTAGCACTTTAGCCTTTCCTAGAGCTAACAGTTTGAAGAGGGCATGGTTTTTTGTTAAGTGACCATGCAAAAGAAAACGGTTTCTTAAGTTTTCTATGAGCTTTATTTTAACAGGTAAACGAATTTTGAAGCATTGCTTTCCCTGAATAAATTTTAACAAAGTAAAGGCGACGAAATAAGCAGAATTTACTGACGTCATAAAATTTTGCGATCTCTTCTTCAACTACATACGGTCATTGCCTATTAATAATTCAAGATCAACTGTCCAATTATATATCTTCCTAGAGAGATGAAACGTGATAGTTAAACAAAGCATAAACTGTGGGTCTGATACATGTGGATGCGCATGGTGAGATGGTAAAGGTGGAAGGAAACCTTATCTAGGCAAACCAGTACAGATTTCAGTCAAAACATGTCAAGTGTGATGAACACCGCAACGCCGGGATAACAGTCAGTCATGTGGGGGGTGAGGGGTGCGAGAATGGGGTTTCGTCGATTATCAGTCCTTACCACGGCAGTGCGAGGTTGATCACATGATCCAACTGCTTACAGATTTCTGGCTTTCGTCTCCGCATTGCAGCTGCCTCGTCGTAGCACAGAAGACGCCCATCCATCGCCCAAAATACGACCTTAAATGCAGTCGTTGGGTCCAACATATGGCCAGTGTTCACAAGGGGCTTTGCAATTGAACTCCCGAGTATCTCATTTTTCACCCTTAGCAGCCATTTTGGCATTTGTTCAGCTGACCTCGTTACCAACTGCCTTTGCGTGCACCTAATGTATTTGCATCCACAACTAAATGTAATCTCATAAATACAATTTGATCTGGCGTGCATAAGTAGAATATCTTTGGTCGGTCTAACTGGAATAGCCGTGGTAGTTCTTATAAACAACAAGTTAGAAGTGGCGTACGTACGTTCAATCGTGCATCGAAGTTTTAGCTTTATCGCACATGAAACATTATCACCTTTAAAATGGAGATAGATGTTCACCGGCTTTCTTGACACGGATATTTCGGTAGGACTTTCTTCTCTGAGATGTCAATATTTTTGATGAATTGCCCTAGATACTCGTTTCCAAGACAGACATTCTTCCGGAAAGTGATCTTATCACTGATCGTATCTGATGAACGAATTCTAGTGGCTCTAGTGAACAGGCACAAAACCAAATTTCGTTTTCTCTGAATTGGAACGAAACTGAGGAAATGCGTACATTTACCTTTCGAAGGGGTTTTTCTATAGATGGAACTCTGAATGGAAACGTCTGCATGCCTACGTACAAGAACGTCTAAGAAAGACAATATGTTATGCTTCACGGGCTCGATTCTAAATTTGATCTGTGTGTGTGCCTTGTTAATGACGTTTAGTAGTAATTCGCCATCTTTTGGACTGTTACCTATGGCGAAGATTTCATCAACCTATCATCTTAAGAGTGTGGTTTTGTGTTAGTTTTGGTCTAATTTTCGCTCGAGGTTTGACATGAAGATGTCTGCTAGGACTGAACCTAATGGACTGTCCATAGCTACACCGTCGATCTATCGATACAACTGTCCATTGAAGAGGAACTGCAATTTTTGTGTATATTTGCAGTTGTTTCCGAATTCACACTGGTTCCAGACATGTATCGGCCGCATGCTCACAAAGTATGTCAATGGTTTCCTTCAGTGGTACGTTTGTGAACAGTTTCTGCAATGACTGTATGCAGTTGAATAAGAGGTTGTGAACTTTTATGACGTCATTAAATTCTGCTCATTTCGGCGCCTTAGCTTTGTTCAAAAGTACTTTAGCTCAATATAAAAATGCATACTACGTAGGCAGCCATTTCCTCGAACGTTTTATTTTCAAATGGCCGAGAAGCCACGTAATCAAAAGCCTATCTGACGTAACCTGGGCAGGTTTTGCCCGATTATCAATATTAAAACCCCACTGAATACCCCTTAACATTTCATAAGCTCTATCACTGACGGTAAATAACATTGGAACGGAAGTAATTACCAGGCCAGCTGCATTTTATGTTATAATTTTCCATGTTACATGAAGTCAACCCTGTGATGCTTTGAGAAAAGTATGCATTGAAAGGCATTTTGACTGGCAGGCGTTTGCCCTCGTAAGTTCAAACATTGTACCAAGTTTGTCTTTCACCGTAAGGCATAAGAAGGGTTTTCACAAGTTGCGCAGTAAACGAAATACATTATGAACATAAGGACATGTAGCGCAAATTGGAAAGTAGAAAAGTTTACGATTGTAGACTTGGTTTGCAGCTAAATCCACCAGGTGTTCGAAAATCACGGAGAGTTCT
>WEDG01002849.1:0-15000 GCA_017591395.1 Schistocephalus solidus | reverse complement strand
TATTACGAAACGTCTCAGACTCGAAATTACGACCTGCTGGCTAAAAGTCAGACGCCATACCCATTGAGTCACGGTCTCGTTGTCATGTTGCCTGCGAGCCCAGCTTGGACGCCATTGTTAATTGCATGGCATTGAATTAAGTGGTTAATACATGAAGTTGCAGCCGAAAAATTTGTACTTGGTTGGTGAGATTGCAGTAAGCACGTCAAGTAACAATATTCAGCCATCGCAAAACCGAAAAATGTTATGGCAGAGACGGTTGCTCCACTATAATTTGACTGCTAATTAAGGCCGCAAGGGAATCGAGATAAATAGAGCATTTACATTCGACGCAATAGCTCATCCACTCATTCCACAAAGGGGAAATTGGCTATATACTAGACACCAGAAACCTCTCATCAAGAATGGAGGAAATGGGAGAATATTTGCCATATACGGATTTTACTATTAGTTCAAAACTTCTCTCTCAAGTCATTAAGGCCTTGTTTTACCCTTCCCTATTAAGATGCGCGATACATCAATTGTACTCCGAATATAATAAAATGGTATGCCATATAAACGTCTAGATAACTGTGGAGATTATAGGGTGTAAAAAGCACGATTTGGGTTAAAATTCGTTCGAGTACAAATACAAGTACGTGAGTGCTTTAAGATCTGTCTAAAGTCCAAAAACAAACGTTACACTAAACAGGGTCATCACATACGCTAGCGTGAAATGGTCACAATCCAACTTATTCCCCAAAAAGGACTCAATCAATAAGTTACTCTTCGACCTCCTCCTAGTCTTTCTTCTTCTTCTTCTACTTATTCTTCTTCCTCTTCGTCCTGCTTATTATGCCCTTCCTTTTTCCTTATCCCACCTTAGTACTAAGAAGGACAATAATGACAATATCAGCATCCTCCTTCACAACATCACCGATACAGCCACAAGTGCGGAAACACTTAACGCAATTAGAAAGTAATCTTATCTTGTTTTAGCTTACAAATCTTTTTACACAAGAATGAAGTCCACCTGCTTAAAATCTTCCTATTGTCACATATTTAATATGTAATGCTTTCCTTATGCTTACCTCTACATACTTAACTCGCTAACTAATGTGAAAAGAACTGGTTACCTTACTTTAGCACGAGGTGTTACTACACAATCACACGGAAATAATATTATAGTGTTTTGTAGATAAACGGCTTCAACAACATTCTGAGTAAAATAACCAAAAGTGATGGCGAATCATCCATTCGCCTGGTAGATGCACGCGCATATGCATCATCCCCGGCAGGCCAATGAACGGCGAATAGGTGCCGAAAAGCGTTTCATCTCACGTCATGCCACTCAGCGCCCTACCCATGTGTCGCGTGTTTGCGCGCTGACATCGATCGGTCCTGAACCAATTGGCACCGGTCATCGGAAGTCACTGCCCAATGGAATTCGAGGAAGGATGTCCGAAGCAGACCTTGTGCACGCCCATTCTTCCCAAAGTACGGCTGGCTCTGAAAACTTCATTTCATCTACATACTGGCCTTATTTCGGGGATGCTGAAGATATATTGGACGCCTGGCCCCTGAATGGCCCGAAGACGTCTGAATCTGCGAATTAAATAAGCGTGCACGGCACTTGCCAGAAGTGGGAAATGGGAATATTCTTCGGGCTTATAAACTGCCTCGGCTGAGGGCATTGCCGTGTGAGTTTTAGGCTCCCATGTGCAAAAATATGAATACAGCTAAACTTTAAGTAAATGCTGTTTGAATATGAAGATTAAAAGAATTGTCTGTGATACTGCTAAAATGATCGTTATATAATGTTACATAAGTTAGTTGTTGCCAGTTTCTGTAGTCTAATGTTTCTTCCCATCAATTATTCACAGAGAATATCAACGAACAGAATGTTTTTCGTTGTCAAACAGTCAGCTACTATCCTGATCACTACATAGAACGTAGCAGTTCAGCCACGTTTATTAGGATTAAAAGTATGAAAAAGGTAACCTCGATTTTGTGATTTTTGAGAGCTGTTTGCAGGGCCGAAATTCTGCACTATAAGTAAGGTGACTAAACTTCGCCAAATTCAACCGGGTAGTTAGATGCCTTTTCGTGGCCTTTGTACCGCAGGCGGAGCTTGAATCCTCTATGACTCTGTTTCACTGCTGTAACATGACATGGCAGGAGGTTTAAGTGCATATTCTGGGTTCATTTTGGGACAGGGGAGCCTTAGAGCCTGTATGAACGCTGTACGCGAGCACAAGGTTTGGCTGGCTAACTGTACGGCCTCTGTCTCTGCCACCGCATGTATGCGCTGATGCAAGAATTTGGCAGGTCTCACCGGCACTTAATAAATGATTCTACATTATAAGTTGACGTCTAACCTAAGGCCGCTGCAAAACAAGTGAACCACAATTGCGCTAGAGATGGACTTTTGCATGCCTTGATTTAGGCAGGTAGGATAGTGTTCTTGTATCCGCTTGGGTAGGAGCCTAGTTATTCACAAAATATAACTTTCACCACAGTAGCAAGTGAAGGCATAAATGCATATTGATGAGGACTGAAAGCGCAAGAAGTCAAGTACATGATAAATCTAGTCTTACCTCAGCGGTTGGGTACATGTGCGTGATAGCAGCATTGAAGCGACGACAAGATATGAATTAAGGATGCCCACTGAGCAACAGGGCCCCTTAAACATTTCAATTGTCCTCCTAAGGCTGCCTACTAACTGCATATGGTTCCCAAATGACAGCTCTGTCTGCCAGTCTATCAAAAGCCTTTGTCGATGAATAATTGTTGGCCTCCCTGCAGTCGTCCACGAGGTGTGCGTATGACAAACTTTGTTACCAAACGGAAATGCCCGATTTCGCTCCGTGACCAAGACAGCTCGCCAAACGTCAGTCCTATGTAACTTAATTCATATGGAGTAGCTTAGGGTTGATTTGGGGCTTGAGGATAACAGCAAATTGGTCACAAAGATTCATTTTTACTTTCTGTTACCTTATTCATCATACATTTTTGATCATTAAAGATCACACCCTTCGGCGTTTTGGAGAATGGTGACCCTTTCGTTTTTGGAATTTTGTTTTTGCTCTAAATACAAGTTTTCTCTTATATGCTTGATAGGCTAATCTTCTACTTTTCGCAATTTCCCATCAAACGAAATCACAGTGTACAAGTTAGTGTTTTTTTTGACAGATTCACATAATTAATGCATCTAAGTTGTCGTAACTTTCCCCGCCTAGTGAGATTCAAATCCATGACAGCAAGTGCAGGGCTCGAGCACAGTTAACGTTCTAACCACCGAAGCTATGATGTCCCGATCGAGAACGGTGAGTTTAATCATATTTGTGTCAACTTGTCCGCCCGGCATATAGCAGCATCCAGAATCCTCCAATTCGGATGCCTTAAATTGACTTTCCAAGCAGTCAATCAACCAGATGACTACTAAGTGCGCTTGATTGAAAACGTGTGATTGAACTCGTGTCTCCCCGTCGGGGCGTCACAGTGCAAGTGGCCAGAACGTTGGCTGTACACAAGCCTTGCACTCACCAATGTGGATATTAACCCCATCCATATTCCAATGAGCATTTCGAACAAATCCGAAAGGTGATAAAAACGCTTAAAACACAATATTATTTCAATAAATAACTACCCCCGGTTTTCGGAATAGTCTTTTTATTATTTTCCTACGCGTCACAGAATTAAAAAACTTTCCTGAGAGGCATCGCTTTGGGGCCATTTATCAGACACAGTTTCAGTAGAGCAAAAAGTGCATTAGTGTGGAGAATTGAGTTGAAAACACCTGAAGTATTATCGGCTTTTTGAATTCCACATATGAATCGTCAACCGTTTGCATGTCAGGCGATGGGGAGGAGAAATTGAGACTTGGAAAACATTAAGACAGAACAAAACCCAGATAAAATACTCCTGATATGCAGTACTATCAAGGCCTGCGTTAGCGCCATTAGCCCTAGATGAGGGTTTATTCGGCCTCAAAGAATTTGCGAGCTGGAGGAGAGCGCTATTTTACTGCCCTCCTACCCAACCGGGCAGCTCTATGCTGGTAAACGGTACTTTTCTGCTAATCCTTCACTTTGCAGCTGCAATGCGAGACAAGTTGACATCTTGGGGTAGGTTCATCACGTACTTCCTCCTACTGCGTGGAGTGACTTTTCGGGAGGATACAGTTACTACGTCCGAAGATAAGACAGAAGAAGTACTTTGGAGGAGAACAGTGCAGGTATATTTGAGAGAAAGAGAAATATGCTTTATTTTGCAAGTATACTTTACAAATTTTCAATAAAACGACTTCCACTCAAGGTGGATAAAAGGAGTACGAAAAGAGATATCTTTGGAAGATAAGAAACGATACACGGTGACCGAAAGTTGTAATTGTCAGCATCATGAACGGTCGTTCGTAAATTAGTCTCAAATTTGCACCAGATTTTACTCTTTCAAAATGGAGCTGGCATCGACTGCAAATGAACAAAATATTGTAGTTAAAATAAACAATGAATGGATAAAGAGTATCTAATGAGGAAAATAGGTCAGCCCATGAACTTATAAGAAACTTCAAATGTGAATAAGAATAAAATGGTAGTTACATTTCAAAAGCCTACTGATATAGTAAAAAGGGGATCAGATTTTACACATGGTAAATTCCATGTTGAATTAAAAGGGCGTTTGACAAGGAAAACTACTGTAGACGATGCGTGTAGTTGGAGAACGAACTTAGGGCAATGCAGACGGAAGATATTCTGTGAGCAAACGGTTGGGTTCTCCACATTCTTCTACTATCAATGAGTGATAATCCATTAGTAGATCAACTAAGTATGTAGGTGACTTGATTTTATCCATAGATTGGTGAAATTAATTCTGTAGTAACTTTGTCTTCTTCCATACAGATCAGTGACGATCAGTCGCAGATGAGTAACAATCCACGGTAGAAGGTTTGGTTGGCGTCCGCCAGACTGTTGGGTCTATTCTTCACACAAAGGCGACTGATATAACATGGAACCGAGCGTTGGAGTGCCGAGACGTGGCCCAACGTTATGTTTCCTGCATCCTTCTAATTGAAAGTTGCCGAGAAATTTAAAAAACGGCTATAATTAATATGCAGCAGATGATAGGATAAAAGTTGCCTTCTAAGCTGGATAGTCTACCAAGTAAGAGGAGCAAAGAGTGCATTAAGAAAGTGTATCTTCCCATGAAAAAGGCAGGCTACGCAGTACACCAACACACCACAGGCTCTTACACATGAGATGAAAGATAAATTTTGCTTAGTCTTTGATTGCTGTGCGAAAACACTTCGTCCTTCATCCGCCATAGCAGAAAAAAACCGTATGTTACTCAAATTATTTCAAAGATCAGTCCTAAGCTTTATCGTGACCTTCGGGTGGAAACATTTTAATCTTTTACCCAATTCATAAGCTTAATAGATTTCCACGGAGAGTTGTTTTTTCGGGACAGACCTTTTTTAAGCGGAATCAAAAAGTTGAAATGAATATTTTAGTGAGTGCTTGTGGTGTCCATATTGCAAATATTTATGTAGTTAAATACTTCTGCCTGTCTGTTGGCAGCCTATCTGCATCACACTGTTATTCCGAAGTAGCTGATGGACTTTAACTCAACTTTTCATATAAACTATCGGATCGATCCTGGAAAGATTTGTTACGGAGGACTTATTCCAAGTTCACGCATTACCTTCTTCAGTAATCAAACAATCTAGGATAAAAACCTGGAGGTCACCCAACAGAAAACACGACGAATACTGGGTGGGGGGCTTCTGATAAACCAAAACTTCGGTATCACGCGGCGACTGGGCTCTAAGACGTGCTGTCAGCAGGGTAATTAAATTACGCACACGTAGTTTGGTAAGTAGTCAAAATAAGTAACAAATCCCCTTTTCAAGAAAGCCTATTCTCATGCATTACAATCTCTCTGGCAGCTGTTTGAATACCCCTACGACAATAAATGATGTTGCGGAAGCTAAGGAGGCGTAATTGACTACCTAGATGCGGACACAAAGAGCCGGGTTTGTGCACACTCTGATTCTCTAGCTCTTACTTGGGCAGTCAGCTAGCAGAATTATTGAATTGCCTGCATTGCAATGAGCTGGGCAGGGGTCAAGTAATCCAAATGTAAATATAAAGAGGGGGGTTCTCCACCAGGTGTACCATTTCTGACACGCATTCCAGTCCCACAGAGGTAGTCGTATACTGGACAACTGGACGGAAAGTTAAAGAATGTCACACCGTAAAAACCTGCATTCGAGTGTTTTTCAAAAGGCCTTATATCTGAGCCAGCTACTGAAGCACAAAATAGAAAACTATCAAGCGAAGCTATATTTTAAACTACGTTTGGTATGGGATGCATACCGTATTCTGCCGAGACAACGGGTAATGCGGACATATCCTTGCAATCTCTGGACCATTCCAACACAATTGCTAGGATAATTTACCGGATTTCAATTTGTAACAGGTGTGGACAAAAGAACGTATTTGGTCTGAAAAGTTTGGAAAGCTAATCAGTTGCATGATATTGATAATGAATTAGAAGTTGAATTTGCAAGGAAAATCAATGAAACCAACTAGGTACTTGATAATCGCACACAGACGTATCAATGAAAACTTAAAAAAACTAAATAGGAAAGAAACTACGGATGCTTAATACGCAAAATGGGTGTGTAAACCGAGGACCTCGGGAGTAATAGAACAGGTTTAAAGTGACCGCGTGTCCAAGCTGTTTGCAGAGGTCGGGTTTCTCGCGCCGTATATAGCCTGCTTCGAGATAGCGCAAGGTCCGCGTTGATCTTTCCTGAACAGGTACTTAGAAGCCTGTCTTCAGCTCAGAGATAAAAACCAGCAATTAGACGGGCGTTCAACTAACCGATCGGTCAGTTGCGTTTGCTTTCGACCAATGCACTTGCCTCTGCCAACCGAAATTGTGTTCATGAATGCACCTGAACATGCGGGAGCAAGTACTTTGGGCAGCTGGTCAGCTAACCACCGGCCTTAATGGTTTTTAACCCCGGAACATAAAAACCCGCATTCTTTTATCACGAGATATCTCCATATTAGATAACACTACTCAACCCACTATCCGGAATCTATTGATGGATATGCGATGTTTTGTATTGCTTTAGCAAGGGTTTTGGATATACTCAAGACTTTGTTTCAATTCCTTCCATGTTCTGTACACCCGACGTGACCGTTTTTGCCCTTGGATAACACGATGACTTCCGGAGCGAACAACGCAGCCGTCCGTCCTACCTCCCTCAGGCCCCGATACCATTAGACTATAACCCTTGACATCTAAAGGCCCTCAACCATCTCCCTCATACTTACTGTTTATTGGACGTTAACATTTTTGTTACACTAACCTCCGTTTCATTTTAATTCAGTTTATCTGTCCTAGGATATTGCATATATGTTTACAATTCCATCCTTAATTAAGTGATGGTCATAGCAAATCACTGAAAGTAGGAACGTTAAAACAGATGTTCAAACCGAAACTCCATGAAAATTCTCACCACATTAAGCACAACATTATGAATGTTCTAGGGATAAATTTAAAAGAATTATCATAGAGCAAGATAAAAAATGTAAAAAATAAAACATTTTGCTAATCGCAGACTGCAGCATTTAATGCGGTCAGTTAACAAACGTTATACCTACAGTGGACACGAATACCATATTCTCTTAAGAAGGGGGTGAAATATTTATGCTTTGCAGGCAGAGCATTCAAGTATCTGGAGACTTGAATTCCCTGGTAGCCGTTGCATTCAACACTATAGTCTATAATACACGGCTAATCAACTCGCGTGGACAAAGGCTCCTCATGCAGACGCAGTCAATTTCTACAGACAAAATAGCCCTTCGCTGTTTGGAATTCGGCCACGACATTTACCTAAATGTCACTTGTCATAATCATATAGACCGAAATAAACTGCAGCTATTTGGAATGTTGACTTTAACTTTGCCCAAATAAAATCCTATTATCAATTGAATACGACATAATAACTTCAAAAATAACAGCTTCCAAGTTTTTTTTATTAATATAATTAGTAAACTGGCAAAATGTGGAAAGGAGTTCATAGCACAAATGCATAATTCATGTGTGGGTAGGTGCAAAAACTTAAAGTAAAGGACGTATTTTACCACCACACCAGTAATCGTGGTTGAAAAAGAACAATTTGCTTATCCATAGGTCAAAACGGTGAAAATGGTGATAAGTCAGTAGCCCCGCTTGCTTTCATTGCAGTGGAATATGGTATCTACTAGCTTCAGGCGATGATCCCATCTACCAAAGGTGCTACGAGAAGTTCTTCCATGTGCACACAGAAGATTCTTACGCAAGACATGATCTCCGATTGCACTGAAAGCATGCAGCTACGATTTGGTGCTTTAATGTGTTTGGCAAAAATGGACGCATGAACGATTACTACATAGACTGGTTTTTTTTTTTAACTTACCTTGAAGTAGGATCACAGAAGGCAAGTCGAATTGAAATAGAGAGAACATTTCCCTGCAATTTACTTATTTTTCTCGATGCCTCTTGAGCATTTCTTTGAACACCATTATAAGCTTCTAAGTCTAATCCCGGCTAAGACAGCGACTGATGCAATAGAAGGCATAATGCCGGATGCTAAAGGCAGTTATGTAACATTTTGCCGTTTAATTGTCAGCAATGGCTATTCAAAGCGTTTTTCGACTTTCTACTTATTTTGAAGTCATCGGCAAAACTTTGGAACCAATAATTCTGGACAAACCTTTCCATGCTGGGTCGGAAGATCGATATGAATATTTGAGTTCAAATCTGTCAACCTTAGTTGGGTTTACTATTCACAAACCACCAAATGGGATATAATTCACCATACCGACCACACTGTAACTAGCTGAAAGCCCAGACTCATGTTGTGTCGAAAAATGCGAGGTGTTCGACAAACCAGTTCATGCCAAATGTGAGACTGTTTAAACTGGAGCACATTGGGAACGCTAAGGGAGACAATGATTAGTCTAACTCCTCGCGAAAGAGGCAAAACGCGTGCCTCAGCTAAACAAATGCACATATGCTGTCAGTATGGTGAATTACAAAAACATACCCATATCCGTCCTGTGTTTTGCCTTGAACCTGGATTCATTTGATATTCAAATAATATATTCCTTTGTTTTTTACGAGCTCATATCGTCGGGAATATTCTAACTCATGCAAAAATGATTTTCGAAAATAACATGCTTATCTCTTTTTACCTCAGAAATTACGTCAAGATCTCACGTGGATTGTTTCAAAACAGCGAGTAACTGTTAATATAGAAATAATTTTGAAAAATGAAAGTAAACGTAAATGATTACTTCAAGATTGCAGTATTTGGTCAGTCATACACAATCCGCAATTCCATTCTGCCTCTCCTTTTTGGCATCCCATAAACAATATTGGCTGCTTGGCACTATGAGCACATCCTGCTTTGGGTTCTTGGTTTAAACTAAACCAAAACGCAGGGTCGTTATACTCTTTTCTGCGATCAGACCACTGAGGCACTGAGCTAACGCAAAGTAAATTTTAGTAGTTGACCAAATACTGCCTGCCATGGATTGCGCGGCATTTGTGCAAGAACAAGTAAAGGGGTAACGTTAGCTGACCGCGTGATTTGGTCGCATTTCGATGGGTCACACCAAATAGGTGCAGCAAATGCGTGTCGCAGGCATGTCTCTTTCTATTGCCCAATCAGACTGACGCATACCAGTCGTGGAGTGAAGAAAGTCGACTCGCCTCAAACATTCCTCCGCGAATATTGACCGAACACGAGGTACGCGAGGAAATAACCGTGACTGGTAAGGTTACCAGTCGATAGCCTTTTCTCGTCCTCTTTGGAAATTGGGCGTGACATCCATGGATCTTACCTAAGGTGCACATTATCGTACTCTCAGCCCTGTAGAATCAGAGGTTTCCTTGTGAAGTGCCGCATCTGTGGAGTGAGAGATAAGGTTATTATGCCAAAAGAAGACGAGGTGTTTAACTTTGTGAGCTATTGCGTTCACTGTGATCTCCAGTCATCTCGATTCTCTCGGCACATCGAAATAGGATTTAGGGGGACAAGGAACAAGAGGTGAATGCAGCGTATATCTGCTTTCAAAGCATTTCAGCCGAGGAAGCAACTTAATTGCTTTTAGCTATGCATCAGAACTCCATATAAGACTTCTAGTGATGCCGAAACCGTAGTATGAGAAAAGAGTGACGTTTCTTACATAAGCGTTTGCGTCATGAAAGCCTTTTAATAGAGTCATATCAGTTTTTTCAGTTTAGTTAGTTTGACCAACGGACTCCAACTGTTCACTAATGTTATTTACTACGGTCAACTATGACGGTTCAAGCGTCGGTTTTGACAATTTCCACCGCATGCCTCTAGATAGGATGGTGCAGGGACGGTGACTTACGCTGGATTATAGTGAGAGCCGAATCGGGCTGCATCTGCCTCAATCGCTGTTCCTCGGTCAAAGTTCATAATCCGAAAAGAGCCAGATACCAAGCCAAGAAACACATGATCAATTAGATTAGGCGAGATACGTAAATATTTGAATAGACGCTCGCACCCCTTATCTTCACACGGACCTATTTTGTGGATTAAAAGGAGGTGTGAAGAGTACACCTTACAACAGATGTTATTGACCATCGTCTTGTCTCATGACATTATATAACCTAAAAGAAAATTGCAAAAACCGTAAATAGTTGTGAGACTAAAATGTATGATGACTTGGTCAGCATAAGTCTGCAACTGATAATGCAATCGGTTTATTGTAAGCAACGCCCCGAATTATTTCCTATTAATTCCACCGAACTCTTTAAGAGTCTTTTGATAGGCATGTGACTTCTCTTTGTGCTGCAGTGTTGTGTTACGTTTTTGACAGAATCTTCCCAAACCCCTTGTGCGGATACGGTAGGCATGCAAACGAAATTTCCGGAAGTTACTCTTTTTGCGAAACGATTACTTAAGTACTGTTTTGATATTCCTAATCTGACAGCCTAAGCTTGCAAAACCTCAGTCAATTCAGAAGGTCGACTCTTAAACGAACTTTATTTCATCCGCTTGCGAAATATACGCTCGGTAAATAAAGACTACTTATGTAGTATCAACTTTTATCAATGATTTAAAATTCCCTCAAACATTCAAATACATGTTATAGAAAATATGCACAAACGTATGCTTCCTTACACGCAGTCGATAAAAAAACACATTTTCTTTAAATTTTATACTGGAAGAAATATTTTGCAACTAACGAATAACTGTGAATCTGAACTCTCTTTACACTTTACTTTAGGGTTTGCAAATTCCTTGCTGTACACATTCCATTTAAGAAAAATCACATTTCCTTCAACGCTATGAAGAAGATGCTACATGGCGCTTTTGAAAATTTTGCAGTTGCTGTGGACAATTTTGCATATTTTACCGGCAGGATAAGTAAATGAACAGACACAATACTTCATGAATGGGTATTTCAGGATTTTAAAAAATAAATAAATAAATAATAAAAACCTTTTTGAGACCAGACAAAAAACCATTTTTTTCCGATGTAAAATTTAAAGAAAATGTAATTTTCTACAAACTGACTGTAAGAAGGGCTATTTTCGTACATTTTTCTGTAATCTATATAAACATTAAAAGTGCACTGAAAATCAATGAGAACCATTCATATAATTTAAGTAATCATTTTTACATGGCGTTTTTTTCTAAAGACACCCAAAAATAGCTGATTTACAAGCAGACATCCTGACCTGATTGAAATATTTCGCGATTAAACTGCATGATAATTAATATTAAAACCCTTCTCAAGTCACCTTTAGAAAAGCAAACGCGTTTCAGAATTGTTTTTGAAATTTCATGACAGAAGGCAGAATTTTCAATTTTTCTCGAGAGTCTTTATTCTGTATCTTATTCCTCAGTCTGAGTTTTGCATTAGTTTTAGTGTACTTTGTACATTATCGAAAATCCGTAATTTTAGGACGTGTAAGTTCATGTGAATGCACGATGCTTTCTAATTCGACCGATACGTTTTTGTTTTAAAAAATGCAGTCCTTCAGGGATCCTGATAAACTTTGGCGTCTGCTATTTTGTATTGGTGATTTGTTCAAAGAAGACACACAGTAGATATTCAAAAAATGCTCTCTACACAGACGTATCAGTAGGACAGGTGACAAAACTCAAAAGAAAACGTTAGTTTTAGAGGAAATGGAAAACACATTTCTACGATATTTGTGAAAAACATTATGTGTGTACCATCCTCGCGCCCCATCCAAAAACTTCAGCGCTTAAAAAAATTACGAAATGTTGCACAATTTAAGCCATTATCTTACGAAACCTCATTTGAAAGCCAGGAAAATCTACTGCTTCGAACATTCACAACGTAAACGTTTCGCACATAGAATATTATTTGTTTGATAACATAATCAGCCCAAATGCAATTATTCAAATTGTACTGAGGTGCGAAAAGGGCATTTGACCTGGCTCACACAAGTACCACCTCTTGCGCGAATTTTAGCTTCGTCAAACTTGAATTTGTGGCCAGTTCTCACCAAATGAGCCGCAACTTGAGAATTATTCATTTTGCCGAACTGCTGCCACGTGTTCGGCGATTTGCGTCAAAACAGTCTTCCAGTTTCTCCGAAGTAGTTGCTTTGACCAAAACTGCACCAGATCCGATAAACAACTCAGAATATTTCTTGCCGTTGCCTTCTGTCTATATGTGTCACTCCAACTCTAAGTGGTCCGAGAAGGTGGCTGACAGCCTCCGAGACGTTTTTACTTATAGAATCGCTCACAAATACTAGTTTCGGTGTGAATTTGTTGCTCGCCTGGATTGCGCATGCACTGGTTGACGAAGGTGCGTGAAGGTCGACGATATTGTAATCCAGCACCCTTGTTCTCCGGTTCGCTGCAATGCGTCTAAACAGGCTGATATAGCGTCCTTACGCAACTGCAATTGCGGTTGATTGGGTGGTTGCTGTTGAATTTCAGTAATTGCATCGTGATTGTTGCTCTCCTGAACAATTTGGTATTTAGGCAACTACAATCTTTGCGACTGACGAAGACTTTGAGGAAGGCCAGCCGGTTGTTTTCTTCCTCCTCCATCGTAAATTGTATGTCTGGAGAGATGCTGTTGAGACGACCTTTGAACATGTGCATCTGATCCCGTCCGATGACGATGAAAGTGTCATCAATCAACTGAGTCCAGACTTTTGTTTTGTCGTTTCGGAAGACCAGCAACTCCAACCGTTGTAGGACCACCTCGGCTATCAGTCTGGAGATCAGTGAACCCATTGGCGTTCTATTCACTTGCTCGTAGGTCAAACGTGAAGTACGTCCTGAGACAGAAGGTAAGGAGCCGAAGGGCTTAGACGTGTCCAAGGCAATTATCAGTTCCATCTTATCTGTTCTGTAGGAGTAGGTAAACGGTCTTTACCGCCAAGTCCTGCGGAATAGAAGCAAACAATGTACATAAAATCACAGACATCGCTTGGTTTACCCCTTTAAGTTTCTCCAAGAATTGTGTAGTGGAGCTGACTGTGGTGTCCTAATCAGCGGTCAGAACTTTGAGGCACCAAAATATCCGCTTTGCTGGTCCGTACGTTGCAGTACCTTTGAGCGCTACAATGGGCCGGAGAGGAGAACACTCCTCGTGTACCATAAAACCGGGCCAAGGCCGTGTCTTGGGCTCTCGCATTTCTTCGGTCGATCGGCGTTATTGCACCCAAGTTTTCCAATGCCAACAGCATCGCATTAATTTCGCGTGTCAGCATTTTAACGGGGTAAGTTGCGCATGGGACATAAAACGGGTGATCCTCCAGTTAGGTTTTGGCTTTCAGAGGTTAGTCGGGTCTGTCGAATGCAACGGTGGAACGCCCCTTGTCCGCGGGCACCATGACGATATCGCTGTCAGCCTTGAGTTCCCTTAATGCAGCCCGTTCGACCTGAGGGAATACTTCGCGCGGTTAAGGAGCCATTCGGAGGGACGACACCTGGTGTCGGATAAGTTTCTTCGTCTCCTTCGTCACTTCCATCTGATTTATGACTGATTCCACTGCTGTCATCAAGTTTACAGGATTGGCATCAACTATGTTGAAAGATGCTCGATGCCGTTAAACCTGTACTTGCTCCTTGAATCATGGTTTACAGGCCTCAAGCCTATCAATAAGTGCAATGACTTTCCCAACCCATATTCTGTGTTGAGACTCAGTTTTGCCGAGAAGAAGTAGATTCGGTCGCTGGAACAGGAGTTTTATTCGCCTGACGTTTCGGATTCCAGCTCGAGCCCATCAGCGGAGACAGTATCAGTTTGGCCAGAGCAATTTGCCACTCGGGGAGCGCTCAGGCGAACGCATTTTCCAACACCAATGCTGGTGAGCCAGATGGCTGAGCAGTCATCACGCAAACCTCCAACATGGGTGAAGAAATGTCAGCAGATATTGACCAACATGTCGGGCATCAATCAATTAGCGCACCAGACTGCAGTCAGAACCGATGAAGGGGGAGCTATTAATTGACGTAGGCATGCAGTATCATAGTGACTGCATCCAGTAAGTACTGCAACTCCTTGTGTACAACGTACCCGTATCACATGCTGTCTCTGACGATGAAGTCAAGTTGGAATCCAAAACTTCAGGCAATCGCATATAATTCTTCTGAGTTTTTTATGCTGTTAAGCATTTTTTGGTAAAGTGAACACTTGTTCCGCATTGCGGTAATTGAATTGCTGAGGCCTCTTGGGAAGCAAAAATGAGCAAATTTCTTTCCCTAAATTAGAGTTTACTTGTCCAATGGGAAAGAGACAAAGGCATGCGACTAATTAAGTTTGCGATGTCTAGTTGCTAAAACCAACATCGAAAGGCTCAGTGGTCCGTGAATAAACAATTCCCATCTCGTTGCTATCACGACGGAATCGTGCTTCAGTTTTTCAAAATGATGAAATTGAAAGGGAGTTATGCTTGAAAGAACGACACTTATGGCTAAAATAGTTGCTGGATTATTGC